>JAUMJK010002457.1:0-20597 GCA_033558105.1 Coccyzus lansbergi
CCAACTCTATGGGTTCTGAGCCCCACAAGGGCCCCTTCCCCTATGGGGCTGAGCCAAGAGCCCCCCAACCTCCACCCCCAATCTATGGGGCTGAGCCCAGAGCCCCCCAAGGGCCCCTTCCCCTATGGGGCTGAGCCCAGAGCCCCCCAACACCCCCCCCACACTCTATGGGGCTGAACCCAGAGCCCCCCAAGGGCCCCTTCCCCTATGGGGCTGAGCCCAGAGCCTCCCTCGGTCCCCTCACCTTTAGGACAGAGCCCCCAGCCCCTCCAGCCCCGGCCGAGCCCCCTGGACCGCTCCGCGCTCCCGCCGCCCGCCCGGGGGGCCGCCCCGCCCGCCGCCTGTCCCGGCGCTCCCGGCCGCCGGCCCCGCCGCGAGGAGGAGCCCTTCGGAGAAGGCGGCGGCCGAGCCCGGCGGGAGCGACGGGACCAATGGGAGCGGCCGCCGTGCTTCCCGGAGCCCCGGGGAAGGGGCCGACCCGGCGCAGGCGGCGCCCAGGGCAGCCCGGGACGCGCGAGGCCCCCGCGCCGCAAGGACCCCGGCCGCGTGGCGCTCGGCCCTGGGGGCGCGGTCAGAGCGCAAACCACGCCCACCTTGAGCGTAGGGGGCGGGGCTTGTGCCATAGTGCCAACGCCCCCTTGGGGCCACCAGAGAGTTGGAGAGAGTAATGAGGTCTCCCCTCAGCCTCCTCTTCTCCAGGATAAACCCCCCCAGCTCTCTCAGCCGCTCCTCTTCTTCTCCAGCCCCTTCCCCAGCTTCATGGCTCTTCTCTGGACTCGCTCCAGAGCCTCAACATCCTTCTTGTGCTGAGGGGCCCACAACTCAACACAGGATTCAAGGTTGGGTCTCACCAGAGGGAGAGTCACCTCCCTGGCCCTGCTGGTCACACCATTTCTGCTCCAAGCCAAGCTGCCCTTGGCCTTCTTGGCCACCTGGGCCCCTGCTGCCTCCTCTGCAACCAACCCCCCCAGGTCCTTCTCCTCCAGGCACTTTCCAGCCAGACTTCTCCTCGTCTGGAGTACAGTAGCAATCCTGGTGTGTCCCCCCAACCCTGAACCAGTTCCAGGTTGGAACAAACAGGTTGGAAGGGACCCATGGGATCATCGAGTCCAACCATTCCTGTCAAACACTAAACCAAGTCCCTCAGGACCTCATCCCCATGTCCCTTAAACAACTCCAGGGAAGGGGAATCAACCACCTCCCTGGGCAGCCTGTTCCAATGCCCAATGACCCTTTCTGTGAAAAACTTCCTCCTAATCTCCAGCCTAAATCTCCCCTGGTGGAGCTTGAGGCCATTCCCTCTTGTCCTGTCCCCTGTCCCTTGGGAGAAGAGCCCAGCTCCCTCCTCTCCACAACCTCCTTTCAGGGAGTTGTAGAGAGTAATGAGGTCTCCTCTCAGCCTCCTCTTCTCCAGGATAAACACCTCCAGCTCTCTCAGCCGCTCCTCATAGGGTCTGTTCTCCAGCCCCTTCCCCAGCTTCATTGCTCTTCTCTGGACTCTCTCCAGAGCCTCAACATCCTTCTTGTGCTGAGGGGCCCACAACTCAACACAGGATTCAAGGAGCGGCCTCCCCAGTGCTGAGTCCAGAGGGAGAATCCCCTCCCTGGCCCTGCTGCTCACACCGTTTCTGATCCAAGCCAGGATGCCATCGGCCTGTTCCAGCCCTGTTCCTTCCCCTCCCAAGCTCCGATTCTCCTGCTGTGTCCCCACCCTCACTCCCTCCCAGCCCTGATTCTTCCCCCTCTGTGTCTGGTAATGGTCCTGCTTCCTCCCACCCTGTTCTGGTTCCGCTCCCGCCGCCCGGAGCCAAGCAGCAGACACGGCACCGGTGTCCAATGCTGCTTTATGAAGGAGCCCGGGCCGGCGGGCGATGCTGGGGAAGGGCTTGTGGGGAAGAGATTCCCGGTACCGGCAGGGAGAAGGGGGGGGGGGTGTCCCGGGGCACCGGGCCCCGGGGCGAGGCGCGGAGGGGTCGGGGATAGCTCCGTCCTCGCTGCTGATTCCCGTTCCACGCGTGTCGGCCTCTTGCAGGGCTGTAGGTGCAGTCACAGGGCCAGCACGGGGGGGTACACAGCCCCATCTGCGGGAGACACGGGGGGTCAGGGGGGCACGGGAGAGGGGTTTCTTGGGGGCTGCAAGGGAGGGGACGGGGCAAGAGGGGGGCCTGCAGGGGGAACAGGGGACTGGGGGGGGCACAGGGGCACAAAGGGCTGGGGTACAAGGGGCTATTGGGGGTACAGGAGGGGCAGAATGGGTTGGGGGGGCTTGCAGAGGGGGCAAGGGAGGATTGGGGGGTTGCAGGGGTGGTAACGGGGGACTGGGGGGGCTGAAGGAAGGGCAGAGAGGACTCGGGTGGCTAGAGGAAGGGCAGGGAGGACTGGGGGTGGCTAGAAGAAGGGCAGAGAGGACTAGGGGTGGCTAGAAGAAGGGCAGAGAGGACTGGGGGTGGCTAGAAGAAGGGCAGAGAGGACTGGGGGTGGCTAGAAGAAGGGCAGAGAGGACTGGGGGTGGCTAGAAGAAGGGCAGAGAGGACTAGGGGTGGCTAGAAGAAGGGCAGAGAGGACTGGGGGTGGCTAGAGGAAGGGCAGAGAGGACTAGGGGTGGCTAGAAGAAGGGCAGAGAGGACTGGGGGTGGCTAGAGGAAGGGCAGAGAGGACTGGGGTGGCTAGAAGAAGGGCAGAGAGGACTAGGGGCTCTAGAGGAAGGGCAGAGAGGACTGGGGGTGGCTAGAGGAAGGGCAGAGAGGACTGGGGGTGGCTAGAAGAAGGGCAGGGAGGACTGGGGGTGGCTAGAGGAAGGGCAGAGAGGACTGGGGGTGGCTAGAAGAAGGGCAGAGAGGACTAGGGGTGGCTAGAGGAAGGGCAAAGAGGACTAGGGGTGGCTAGAGGAGTGGCAGAGGGGGCTGAGAGGGGCTGCAGGAGGGGCACAGGGGCCTGGGGGGGCTGCAGGGGGCTTGGAGGAGGAGTACAGGGGGTCAGGGAGGGCCAGAGGAGGGGTTGCAGGGGGTGTATGTGGGGCTGGGGTGGGTAGAGTTGATGCAGAGGGGGCTGTAAGGGTCACAGGAGGACACAAGTGGCTCTGGGGGGGGGCTGGAGCGGCGCCTTACGCTTGGGGCTGCTCTGGCTGTCGGGCTCGGGCACCTTCCAGTCCATCTTGCGGCCCTTCTCGTAGAGCCCCTTGAGCACCTTGCGGAACTCCTCGGGCTCAGCGCCCTGGGGGCTCAGCTCCAGGTACTTGCGGTAGAGCTGCAGGGCCGTGCGCGCGTCCTCGATGCTGTCGTGCGTCTCCCCTTGGATTTTCAGGTCTGAGGGAGAAGCCAGGGACTGGGGGGTTGTTCCCCAGGGTTGGGGGGAATCGGGCCCCCCCCCTAGAGCTGAGGGTTTGGCCACTGACCTAGGAAATACCAGGCGAGGAAGCGCAGGGAAATCATCCTCTTCCTCGGGATGTGAAACAGGTAGACGGTGTCGATCACCTGGTCCTTGGGCACCTATGAAGAAGAAGAGGGGGCAGCGTGAGCCCCACCGCCCCCTCCAGGCCCCCCCACCGGCCCCCCCAGCCAAGGGAGGAGGCCCCGGTTGCCATCACCATGAGGTTGATGACACGGAAATCCTTCTGCAGCCCGTGGCCCACGAACTTGACGCCCACGTCGATGAGGAAACGCAGCTTCAGGTAGGTGGATTTGAGGGTGGTGAGGTGCTTGGAGGAGATCTTGGCGTCCAGGTCTCCCGGTTTGATCCCCGAGTACTGGGTCAGGTAATCCACCACCTGTGGGGAGCAGGGAGGGGAGAGGTGGGGAACCAACTGGGTCTTCTCCAGGCCAAACCCCACTTCAGGCCCCTCAGCTGATCCCAGAACCCTCGCGCTCCAACCCCAGCTCTGTTCCCTTCTCTGGATGAGCTCCAGGCCCTCGAGATCTTTCTTGGAGTGAGGGATGTAGAACTGAACCCAGGCTCCTAAAGCCTCCCCAGCATCGAGCACAGGGGACAGGACGAGAGGGAATGGCCTCAAGCTCCACCAGGGGAGATTTAGGCTGGAGATTAGGAGGAAGTTTTTCACAGAAAGGGTCATTGGGCACTGGAATAGGCTGCCCAGGGAGGTGGTTGATTCCCCTTCCCTGGAGGTGTTTAAGGGACGGGTGGATGAGGTCTTGAGGGAGTTGGTTTAGTGTTTGATAGGAATGGTTGGACTAGAAGATCCGATGGGTCTCTTCCAACCTGCTTGTTCTACGATTCTCTGATCCCTGCTGGCCACACCATGCCTGATACAAGCCAGGATGCCTTCCTGGCCAGTTGAGCCACCGCTGGATCATGTTCAGCCCCAGGTCCTTTCCCACTGAGCACTTTTCCAGGCCTGGAGCGTTGCCTGGGATTGCTGGAGCCCAAGTGCAGGGCCTGACCCTCAGAACCCCATCTCCTTGGCCTCGGCTGTGGGTTTCTGCCCCCAACCTGAGCCCCCAAACCGCCTTGCAGGGAGGTGCTGCCACTATTGTGGGTGTCACCAAATGGCCCATGGGACACAGAGAGGTGGTCTGGGTCCTCCTTGAATCACAGAACGAGCAGGTTGGAAGAGACCCATCGCATCATCGAGTCCAACCATTCCCATCAAACACTAACCCGTGTCCCTCAGGACATGTGCCTTAAACCCCTCCAGGGAAGGGGAATCAACCCCCTCCCTGGGCAGCCTGTTCCAATGCCCAGCGACCCTCTGCGTGAAGAACTTCCTTCTAATCTCCAGCCTAAACCTCCCCTGGCGGAGCTTGAGGAGCTGCGTGAGGCCA
This sequence comes from Coccyzus lansbergi, assembly GCA_033558105.1. Taxonomy (NCBI): domain Eukaryota; kingdom Metazoa; phylum Chordata; class Aves; order Cuculiformes; family Coccyzidae; genus Coccyzus; species Coccyzus lansbergi. The sequence goes on from JAUMJK010002457.1 coordinate 4,779, forward strand.
GGCAGGAGCCCCGTACCTGCTCCTGGGTGGAGATGTAGTCATCGATGAAGGGGACGCCCTCGTTCGGGCCTTGACCGCGCACGCACGTGATCCTGGCCACCGACATCTGGCTGGGCTTGATAGTGGATTTGGTGCCATCACTGCGAAGCTCGGCCTCCTCCTGTGACGGGAAAGGAGAGCTCGGTGAGCGACAGCTCCTGCCACCCCCCACCAAGGGGCTGCCACATCCCCCGACCTTCCTTCCAACCCCTGGGGTCCCCCCGACCTCGTTCAGCGTGACGAACTCGGCATCCAGCCCCACCAGGTCGCCCGCCTGCGGCATCTCGCTCAGCATGAGGGGGATGAAGGTCGCGTGGCACTTGCGCTGTTTGCGAGCCAAGGAGGCCTCGGCCAGCAGGACGCTGGCCTCGATGGGGTTCTTGACTGAAGCGAAAAAAGGGGAAGGGAGATGAGGCGCCAGCCGGCGCCGCCGGCCGCACAGCCACTTCCACCCCGGACACTCACTGACGAGGTTGTACTTGGCGTTGAGGTTCCTCCGGGCGTAGTACAGGATGGCCGGCACCTTCCAGCTCATGTCGAACTGCACGGCCTCGCACTGCGCAGGGGAGACGGGGCCCGGCGTGGGGTTACAGCGGGGAAAATCCCCTCACCTTGGCTTCAGCCAACAAAGCGAGGCCTAGAGCGCTCACCTTATCCACCGGCTCGATGAGGAAGTCGTTGAAGAGGTACCACTGCTGGTGTGTGACTCCCTGCAGGAGAGGCAGAGGAGGCGCCGCCTTAGGGGGGCCCCCCCCCCCCCCCCCCAAGGCCGGCCCAATGACTCCTCTCCCCGGGGCTACCAGGGAAAGCAGGGCCGTGACGATGCCATGTGGGAACTCCCGCCCTTCCTGGGACACGGCGGGGAAATCCCTGCTGGCTTGGGTGGTGACGATGCGGCCGTGAAGCGCTGGGGCTGGACAGGCACGGGCTCTGCCCGACTCCCGGCCAAAACTCCGCGGAGATGCAAGAGATAAGAGCCAGGGATGCGAGGCCTGACACAACTCTGGGAACTCCTGGCTTAGGCATCTCCACCCAACAGGACTGCCCAGAGCAGACTCACATCATCGGGGAGGGAGATGACGTCCTGGGCCTTACCTGGAAGCACAGGGACCTGCTGGCAACGTGCCCGTGACCAGGAGGAACCGGGCCGAGTAAACGGGGTGTGTTTTCTCCAGCCCTTTCCCTCCCCAGCCCAGCACTCGAGCAGCGCTGGGCTGCCTGGAACCTTCAGCCAGGAGCTCAACACCAGATTCTGAGGCCCAGGAGTGGATTGACCTGATGCCCAGCGAAGCCGCAGGCAAGGCAGGACTCCCGGGGAGCTGCTCTGGCCAAGTCCAGTGGGAACTCACCTCCTTCCTCTGGTGATAGGTCTCTCCCACCTTGATGTGCCCCACCAGGCTGCCCCCGGTGCGGGAATCCAGGATGTGGACGACGGTGGCCATCAGGTCGTAGATGTAGACCGAGTCGGGGTCGTCGGTCGGGCTCAGCTGCCGAAGGAACCCGTGTCGGGGGAATAGCTGAGGCCCTGGGGCTCTGCTTGGCCGCTCCCAGGCCTCCGTTTCAAACCCCAGGGCTCAGACAGGCCATCTCACCACCCCCCCCAAGGTTTCTGTGCTCACCCCGAGGCGTCTCCGAGACAATTTTGTTATCTCTCCCCCACACTCCTCGAGCAGAAAGCGGTTCTGGAGCCATCCTGGCCCCCACAGCCCCACGTGCGGCCGACCGCAAGGCCCCAGAGGGGAATCTCGTCAGCCTTTACCTCTTCGTTCTCGCTCCAGTTGCAGACGTCCAGCTCCTTGCTCTTGGTCAACCTCATCTTGATGGCGTAGGGGATCCAAACGTTCTTCAGTTCCTCCACGGAAGGATACGAATGGCCTGGGTCGGGGTTTCCCAGTTCCTTCCTGCACGGAGGATCAGGGAAGAGCAAGTCGGAGGGAGTCGCACGTCGTTCAGGGCAGGATCCGCACCACACACCAGGCTGATTCCCAAACCTCCTGCTGGACAGACAGGCCAGGGCCACATCCCTGCCCTGCGGCTGCCTGGAGAAGAGCCAACCACCTTTCCCGAGGCCAATGCCAGACAAAAGGACCGGCACAGGGTTCCAGGGCATCCAGCCTGGCCTTGAAGCCCTCCAGGGACGAGGCAGCCACCACTTCTCTAGGCCAGGGCCTCCCCACCCTCACAGGAAAGCATTTCTTGCCGAGACCTCACAGAACATAGAATCATAGAACAACCAGGTTGGAAGAGACCCACAGGATTATGGAGTCCAACCATTCCTATCAAAGCCTCATCTCAACCTCCCCTCTTGCAACTTAAAACCATTTCCCCTCCTCCTGTCCCCGCGCTCCCCGATTAAAAAGTCCCTCCCCAGCTTTCCTGGAGCCTCTTGCGGCACCGCGAGGCTGCTCTTAATCAACCGAAAAGCACGTTCAGGCTCTCCTGGAAGGCAGCAGGGCTCAGGCAGCAGGGCAGGAACGGTCAACCTACCACTCTCCGAGAGAGATTTCTTTGCTTTTGGTGATGTCAAAGCCTCCTCTCTTCATCATGGCTCTCTGAAAGGCACACTGGCAACGAAACACAGGCAAGCGTCAGTGCAGAGACACAGCCCCGGGCTTGGGGGCACACGGGAGGCGGCCGGAGCAGCAGTGGGGAAGAGACAGGGAGGTTAAAGTCAGTGCCAGGGGAAAAAAAAAAAAAAGACAGCGAGAGAAACCCAACGGTTCCCCGACTCCCTGCCTGCTCCTGGGTCCGGGAGAGACCCGGAGAGCGCAGTCCCATCAGCTCTGCCACGGCAGCAGATCTCGTTTTTATCAACCACGACCAAACACCGCGTCCTCTGCGAACAACGCGGGGTGAGGCTCGGGTGGCGAGCGAGAGACAGAGACGGGGAGAGCAGAGCGAGGGCACCTCCGCAGAGCCGGGAGAACAAGCCCCCAGAGCGGCTGCTCCCCCACCTCAGCCTGCGTCTTCCAGAAATCTGCCTCCTTGGAGCTGTTCACCTCACAGTTAATGACCAGGACGTCTGGCAGGCAGCGGATGTTCCGGGTCTGGACCTGCAGAGAGGAGACCTCATTACTCTCTACAACTCCCTGAAGGGAGGTTGTGGAGAGGAGGGAGCTGGGCTCTTCTCCCAAGGGACAGGACGAGAGGGAATGGCCTCAAGCTCCACCAGGGGAGATTTAGGCTGGAGATTAGGAGGAAGTTTTTCCCAGAAAGGGTCATTGGGCATTGGAACAGGCTGCCCAGGGAGGGGGTTGATTCCCCTTCCCTGGAGGTGTTTAAGGCACAGGTAGATGAGGTCCTGAGGGACATGGGTTAGTGTTTGATTGGACTCGATGATCCGAGGGGTCTCTCCCAACCTGATTGTTCTATGATTCTATGAGAACGATTCTATGAGAATCAGAGAATCAAGAATTTGGAAGAGACCCATTGACAGCACCAATAGCCCTGTCGAGGCTCAGAACCCAAGGTAGCATCTTCCTTCCTCCAATGTCTCCCCTTCTGGCCACATTCCTAGGAGTCAGGGGAATCGTGAGGGTAAAGGAGCAGGGAGCTGGCTGCCACCTCGCAGCAGCTCAGCTCCTGGGGGATCTCATAGAATCATAGAACAACCAGGTTGGAAGAGACCCATCGGATCATCGAGTCCAACCATTCCTATCAAACACTAAACCAAGTCCCTCAAGACCTCATCCACCTGTGCCTTAAACACCTCCAGGGAAGGGGAATCAACCACCTCCCCGAGCAGCCTATTCCAATGCCCAATGACCCTCTGTGTGAAAAACTTCCTCCTAATCTCCAGCCTAAATCTCCCCTGGAGGAGCTTGAGGCCATTCCCTCTCATCCTGTCCCTTGGGAGAAGAGCCCAGGTCCCTCCTCTCCACAACCTCCTTTCAGGGAGTTGCAGAGAGCAATGAGGTCTCCTCTCAGCCTTCTCTTCTCCAGGATAAACCCCCCCAGCTCTCTCAGCCGCTCCTCACAGGGCCTGTTCTCCAGCCCCTTCACCAGCCTCGTGGCTCTTCTCTGGACTCTCTCCAGAGCCTCAACATCCTTCTTGTGCTGAGGGGCCCACAACTCAACACAGGATTCAAGGAGCAGCCTCCCCAGTGCTGAGTCCAGAGGGAGAATCACCTCCCTGGCCCTGCTGGTCACACCATTTCTGATCCAAGCCAGGATGCCCTTGGCCTTCTTGGCCCCCTGGGCACACTGCTGCCTCATGGTCAGTCGCTGTCGACTGACCCCCCCCAGGTCCCTCTCCTCCTGGCAGTTTTCCAGCCAGACTTCTCCCAGTCTGTATCTCCCTCTACTCTCTCTCCTGGGGAGGGATTCAGCTGGGATCTGTGTGATCTGTGCGATACATTCCGGGAAATACCCAGCGCCACTCCGGCTCCCCAGGCAGGCCAGGAACCGAATCCCCGGCATCCGCTCGGGAGGTTCCCCGGTGACTAATGGAGAAACTGCCCCAGCTCGGGGCACTTGCACCCCTCTCCCGAGTCCCCCCTCGGAGCCCAAGGTGCTCACACCTCCTCCCGGCCTCACCGTGGGCTGGTACTTCTCACAGTTCTCGCACCAGGCCTGAGTGTTCTGCTCCAGGCAGATGCTTCGCTTTAAAATCTGGGCAAAGTCGTAATCTTTGACCGGCTTTTCTGAAGGGAGAAAGGAGAATAACGTCACCTCGCAACACACAAAGCTCACCGAGTTAGCTCAGCCAAACCTCCGGGGTTTTCCTCGCAACCACCGGCGAGAAGGTCAACCCCCAAACCTGCTTTTCTGCAGCCAAATCTTGGCTGGGTGGAAACCCACTGCTAAACCTCGGCCGGCGGCTCTGCCGCAGCCGGAGAAGGCCCTCCAGGAACCCTTCTCTTCAGGTGTGTGTCACCTGGAGGAGCAAGACTCCTCCGTGGGGACAACAAACCCCACCCGGCTATAGAAACACAGCAGCAGCCAACAGGCCCCTGGGTCTTACCGGTGCTCTCGGGGTAGGAGAGGGTGAAAAGCAACGTGGAGGAGACGCGGACGGTTTCCTTGCCGCAGCGGCACATGCTGCAGTTCTCCATCTCGCAGCTGAAGAGCTGCCCGATCACCGAATCCCCCGAGGAGCCAAAGCTGCTGGAAGGGAAGAGCAGTCGGGGCGAGCAGGACCCCAGCGCTGGATCCGACGGCAGGTTTAGCGCTGGGGACCCACACGGCTCGGGCTGCACTAAAGCCGCTCGGTGCCAGATTCCAGGTTCCAGCAGCTCCCGGGGAATGAGACATCAGGCTTCTGGTGCCAGAGCACTCAGAGTGGCAAGAAAGCTCCTTTCTGCGGGACAGATGGAGCCTGTGGGAGCTCAATCTCCTCCTTGGTTTGGTTCTTCCCAGTCAGGGGCCTACCTGCTGCCGGCTCCCCGATAGGCCTGGGGTCCCTCCTGCTCCTGGGTTTCCTGGTGCAGCTGAGTGAGGATGAAACGGTTCCAGCTCTGAATCAGCCGGCCCAGGTTCACCTTCCCCGTGGCTTCGTCCGAGTCAGCCAGGATCAGCCCCAGCGCCGAAGCCTCTGGGATGGTGCGGAAAGCCCGCAAAAAGTTGCTTCCCTGGGGATGGAGCAAGAGCGGAATGTCAGCGAGGTCAAGTGACAGGAGTTTCCGACGCTGCTTGATGCCACCACCCAGCTCCTCTGCGACCCCTCTGACCCTCCCAGGCAGCCCAGGAACAAACCGAAGGAATAAACCCAGGCCTCGCGTCCCGCCCGGGCTCCCCACAGACCTGGCAGGGGTCTCCTCGGGACAGGTCCAGCATGTGGAAGAGCAGGCCCAGCTCGCAGCCCAAGCAGAACTCCTTCTGGCACAGATGATTCTGCACCAGGCAGCGAACCGGCTCCAAGAAATAAAGCACCTGGAGAGACGGAGAGGTCAGGGGAAGTGCCAGGGCAGCCGTGGCCTGGGCCAGGCTGGGCTGCCTCCCACCTGGATCATGCAGTTGCAGTAAGCGTTGGGGATATGGGGCTCGAGGCCTGCGAACAGCGTCTTGTTGTAATGCTTGAAGTCGAAATCTTCCAGCCCCAGCTTGGAATACTTGATGGTGACCTGAGCGGAGACACGAGGTGTTAAACAAGAAGGAGGAGAGGAGGTTGAGGGGAGACCTCATTGCTCTCTGGGACTCCCTGAGAGGAGGTTGTGGAGAGGAGGGAGCTGGGCTCTTCTCCCAAGGGACAGGGCGAGAGGGAATGGCCTCAAGCTCCACCAGGGGAGACTCGGGATGGACATTAAGAAAAAAATTTTCATGGAAAGGGTCACTGGGCACTGGAAGAGGGAGGGGGTTGAGTCGCCTTCCCTGGAGGAGCTTAAGGGACGGGTGGATGAGGTGCTGAGGGACATGGGTTAGTGACTGATGGGAATGGTTGGACTCCATGATCCTGGGGGTCTCTTCCAACCTGGTGATTCTATGATTCTTGTGCCACTGGACGCGAAGGGTTGCTCCCCGTGAAGAGGTGAACAGCGTCAGGACCCAGGCAGGTCCTTCGACCCCCAGCCAGCCCTCCCAAACCCCAGAGCAGCCCAGGGCGGCCACCACCTTCCTGTACTTCTTGGCCACCATGTAGAGGTGTGGCTCCTCCTCCCGCCCGATGGGCGACTCGGGGACTTGGCTGAAGCTGTCAAACTCATTATCCGTCTCCTTTAAGCGATAGGGAATCTGTGAGCGGGAAGAGAATGGATAAGCAGCCGACCCCTGGGGTGGAACAAAGGGCCGTGCACTCAGACAAAGAGCTCCTGGGCTTTCCTGCCTCCCCAAATGAGCAAAGGAATAAACCAGAAGGGAGTGGGGCCCTCCCTGAACCTGCACGAGGCCTCCACACCTTCCTTATTACAAGGGACTTATCGCTGTGGGAAACTACAGCGGCAGCCGTGTTTTCCCAAGGGCGAGGGACGTGCCACAAGCTTCCAACCCTCACCGGGTGGTATCGACAGGGCCGGAATTCTGGCTCGAGGCGAGGATTCGTCACCGGGTGGTATTGACAGGGCCGGAATTCTGGCTCGAGGCGAGGATTCGTCACCGGGTGGTATTGACAGGGCCGGAATTCTGGCTCGAGGCGAGGATTCAGCCCCGCCCGGGGCTCGGGCACCCGGTTCTCTCCAAACTACACGGAGAATTTCATCCCTCCCCACCGCCCAAGCCCTGCAGAAAGCCCGGAGGCCATTCCACGTGCGGCAAGAGCTCCGTCCACACTGATCCGCAGACCCCACGACGTTGCCGGGAGCGGATACCTGGTTGCGCAGCTTGGTCCTCGGGTTCGGGGCGTAGCCGATGAAGCCCACTTTCTTCATGGTGCGCAGAATCTCGGGGTCGACCGGAGGGGCTCGCCTGCGAATCACACTCTGGCATCACCGTTTAACCAGGACCCCCACGCCCGGCAGAGCAGATCAGGGTTTTCCACCCTCCCTCCCTCCCTCCCCCAGGACCTCGAGGTTCATTTTTCGTCACAACAAAACACACGGAACGTGCTAAACCAGCAGCAGCGCTGAGTACAGACGTCTCCAGGGGGAAAAACTGGAGTTTCTAGAAAACCCTGGAATGGTTTGGGTGGGAAGGGAACTCAAAGCCCATCCAGTTCCGCCTCTGCCATGAGCATGGGCACCTCCAACTGGATCACAGAATCACCAGGTTGGAAGAGACCCATCGGATCATCGAGTCCCACAGGGAGCTCAGAGACCCGTTCGACCTGGCTGAGGGTTTCCACGCAGGGAGAACACAGCCAGGATCCCACTGGGGTCATCCTGACGGGAAGAGGAAGGTTTGGTTCCGCTCTCCCACCCTCAAACTTAGAAGCATAGAACAACCAGGTTGGAAGGGACCCATCGGATCTCCTAGTCCAACCATTCCTATCAAACACTAAACCAAGTCCCTCAGGACCTCATCCACCCAAACTTGCCTGGCAGTTGAACTAAATCACGAGGAATGTAAATCTCGGGTTCCTCAGGGAGTGAGATGAGGAAAGGCAGCGCCAGCCGTGAGGCCGGGGAGGAGTAGGGCTGCCCTCCCAGTCTGAAGAGGCAGGGAAGGAGAGGAACTCCGCCAGGAGCGGATTTTCCCTGGGAATAAACGAGGAATTACCGGGGCGCTGGGGCGGAGTTGGTGGCAGGCCAGTCGGAGAGCAGGGAATCGCTGGTGAGCGGCACCGGGATGAGGGAGAGCGGCACCAGGTCCTGGTTCCAGTCCAGGTGGGGCAGCGTGTCCACCATGCAGGGCAAGGCGAAGTCGGTCTCCCGCGAGTAGGCGTTGAAGGTGACCTCGGGGGAGTCGGCCCAGAGGTGGACGCAGCCCTCGGAGTCGCCGAAGGCCAGAGCCTGCTTGCTGGCCGAGACGTCGAAAGCCATGATGAGCGGCCCCACCGTGTTGACGTGGAAGATGTCGGCGGGGTTGGCCAGGCCGGTCGGCTCGCAGAACTGGCACTGGCCTGAGCGAGAGGGAAGAGGAGAGACACAGCAGCGTGAAACGGTGTGAGCAGCAGGGCCAGGGAGGTGATTCTCCCTCTGGACTCAGCACTGGGGAGGCCGCTCCTTGAATCCTGTGTCCAGTTGTGGGCCCCTCAGCACAAGAAGGATGTTGAGGCTCTGGAGAGAGTCCAGAGAAGAGCAACGAGGCTGGGGAAGGGGCTGGAGAACAGGCCCTATGAGGAGCGGCTGAGAGAGCTGGGGGGGTTTATCCTGGAGAAGAGGAGGCTGAGAGGAGACCTCATTACTCTCTACAACTACCTGAAAGGAGTTTGTGGAGAGGAGGGAGCTGGGCTCTTCTCCCAAGGGACAGGATGAGAGGGAATGGCCTCAAGCTCCACCAGGGGAGATTTAGGCTGGAGATTAGGAGGAAGTTTTTCCCAGAAAGGGTCATTGGGCATTGGAATAGGCTGCCCAGGGAGGGGGTTGATTCCCCTTCCCTGGAGGTGTTTAAGGGACGGGTGGATGAGGTCTTGAGGGACATGGGTTAGTGTTTGATAGGAATGGTTGGACTTGATGATCCACTGGGTCTCTTCCAACCTGCTTGTTCTATGATTCTGTGATTGATTCTATGAGAGGGAATGGCCTCAAGCTCCACCAAGGGAGGCTCAGGATGGACATCAGGAAAAAGTATTTCATGGAAAGGGTGACTGGGCAGTGTCAGAGGTTGCCCAGGGAGGTGGTTGATTCCCCTTCCCTGGAGGTGTTTAAGGGACGGGTGGATGAGGTCCTGAGGGACATGGGTTAGTGTTTGATAGGAATGGTTGGACTTGATGATCCGATGGGTCTCTTCCAACCTGCTTGTTCTATGATTCTGTGATTGATTCTATGAGAGGGAATGGCCTCAAGCTCCACCAGGGGAGGGTCAGGATGGACATCAGGAAAAAGTATTTCACGGAAAGGGTCATTGGGCATTGGAATAGGCCGCCCAGGGAGGTGGTCGATTCCCCTTCCCTGGAGGTGTTTAAGGCACAGGTGGATGAGGTCCTGAGGGACACGGGTTAGCGTTTGATAGGAATGGTTGGACTCGAAGATCCGCTGGGTCTCTTCCAACCTGGTTGTTCTACGATTCTATGATTCAAGCGGCCTCCATCAAACAAGGACTCGAGCCTGGAGGGTTACCAGGAGCCTCGTCCCGCTCTCGCCAACCCAGGGGACGGAGCTCACCTGTCTGGGAGATGATGGCCAGGCGGGAGGTGTAGGTGGGGATGAAGCGGAGGAAGAAGGGGTCGATGTGGACCTGCAGGGGGGTGGTGGCCCTCATCATGCGCAGGTCGTACACCTTCAGGAAGCGGTCGCAGGCCAGGCCGTTCATCCGGCTGGAAAAGCCGCAGGTCACCAGCAGGTTCCCGTGGACGTCGAAGTCGGACAAGCTGCCCGAGTAGGCGTCGAACTCGTGCTCCACCACAAAGGTGCGCAGATCGCGCAGGGAGACCTGGGAGGGCGAGAGGGCAGGGCTGGGCTTGCCGGGAGCTACTCAGGAGCTTCTCCAGCTCTGGCACAAGCAGGATGCCAGCTCCAGGGCATCCCAGGCAAGCAGCCGCAGGGCTGTGGATACGTCAAGGTCAGTATTACCTTCCCTGAGGTGTGTCCACAGAAGAAGAAGCGGTTCGATTGCCTCATGACGGTGATACCGGGAACCTCCACCGTGTACTGGGAAGGAAAGGAGAGGGGCTGAGGCCCCGAGTTCAGCAGCTCCTGCAGCAGAGAGCTCTGAATCCTGTGTCCAGTTGTGGGCCCCTCAGCACAAGAAGGATGTTGAGGCTCTGGAGCGAGTCCAGAGAAGAACAACGAAGCTGGGGAAAGGGGCTGGAGAACAGGCTCCTGCAGCAGAGAGCGGCCCCGGGCCTGGCCCTACCTTCTGCGTCTCCTGGACGGTGTTGAGGTCGATCTCCAGGACGTGGTTCTGCAGGCCGGCCACGAGCAGGGTGCTGTTCTCGGTCAGCAGGAGGCTGTGCATGTCCTCGGCCTCGTCCATGCTGCAGGAGAGGGAGAACAGCCCTCGCGCTCCTTCCCAGCTCAGGGAGGCAGCAGGGAAGGGATCACAGAATCATAGAATCATAGAACAACCAGGTTGGAAGAGACCCATCGGATCATCCAGTCCAACCATTCCTATCAAACACTAAACCAAGTCCCTCAGGACCTCATCCACCTGTGCCTTATACACCTCCAGGGAAGGGGAATCAACCCCCTCCCTGGGCAGCCTGTTCCAATGCCCAATGACCCTCTGTGTGAAAAAATTCCTCCTAATCTCCAGCCTAAACCTCCCCTGGTGGAGCTTGAGGCCATTCCCTCTCGTCCTGTCCCCTGTCCCTTGGGAGAAGAGCCCAGATCCCTCCTCTCTACAACCTCCTCTCAGGGAGTTGCAGAGAGCAATGAGGTCTCCTCTCAGCCTCCTCTTCTCCAGGATAAACCCCCCCAGCTCTCTCAGCCGCTCCTCACAGGGCCTGTTCTCCAGCCCCTTCACCAGCTTCGTTGCTCTTCTCTGGACTCACTCCAGAGCCTCAACATCCTTCTTGTGCTGAGGGGCCCACAACTCAACACAGGATTCAAGGAGCGGCCTCCCCAGTGCTGAGTCCAGAGGGAGAATCCCCTCCCTGGCCCTGCTGCTCACACCATTTCTGATCCAAGCCAGGATGCCCTTGGCCTTCTTGGCCACCTGGGCACACTGCTGGCTCATGCTCAGTCACTGTCGACCAACACCCCCAGGTCCCTCTCCTCCTGGCAGTTTTCCAGCCAGACTTCTCCCAGTCTGGAGCTCTGCTCAGGGTTGTTGTGCCCCAAGTGCAGGAGGCGGCATTTGGCCGTGTTAACCCTCATCCCATTGGACTCAGCCCATGGATCCAGCCTGTTCAGGTCCCTTTGCAGAGCCTCCCGACCCTCCAGCAGATCCACACTTCCACACAGCTTTGTGTCAACTGCAAACTTGCTAAGGGATCGAGGAAGTGGGGAAGGGACCGAGGCTCTGCCCTCACCCTCTCACAGATCCCCCTTCTCGCAGGCCACACAGAGGCCGGGACCAACCTCCCACATCACCGGCCAAGGGAAAGCACTCACAGGTAGTCGAAGATGATGAGGCCGCCTCGGGACATGTACTTCAGGTTGGTTTTGGTCAGGAAAAGGACTCCGTTCTCCAGGCTCTGGATCTGGCGGATGTCGTCGCTGCTGTTCACTTGGAAGGAGGAGTAGCGCTCCAGGGTCGGCCCGAAGAAGGAGGTGGCGTGGCCCTAAAACCAGGCAGGACGAGAGGGAATGGCCTCAAGCTCCACCAGGGGAGATTTAGGCTGGAGATTAGGAGGAGGTTTTTCACAGAAAGGGTCACTGGGCATTGGAACAGGCTGCCCAGGAAGGGGGTTGATTCCCCTTCCCTGGAGGTGTTTAAGGCACAGGAAGATGAGGTCCTGAGGGACATGGGTTAGTGTTTGATAGGAATGGTTGGACTCGATGATCCAATGGGTCTCTTCCAACCTGGTTGTTCTCTGATTCTATGAATGGCCTCAAGCTCGACCAGGGGAGGCTCAGGATGGACATTAGGAAGAAATATTTCATGGAAAAGGGAGATTGGTGGAAGAGGCTGCCCAGGGAGGGGGTTGATTCCCCTTCCCTGGAGTTGTTTAAGGGACGGGTGGACGAGGTGCTGAGGGACACGGGTTAGTGATTGATGGGAACGGTTGGATTAGATGATCCGACGGGTCTTTTCCAACCTGGTGGTTCTATGATTCTGTGTTACGGCGACAAAAATCGCTTGGGAAACACTCGGAGGCCGACGCTCCGAGCTCTGCACAGCTCCGGGTTGAGCTGGACGCTCCACACTGAGCCCACAACAAACCACGGGGCCACCAGGCCCCCACATAGGCCGGATCCCCCCCCTTGCCCCAGCACCTACCCCGTGATTCCCAACCCAGAGCATCTCCTCGTGCAGGTCGAAGTGGGAAGCGGCGACGGGGACTCCGACCTCGGAGACGGCCGTGTGCAGCTCGCTGTACATGCCCTCCAGGAGGTGCACGGGGTCGGGAACCGCCATCCCCTCCAGCGGCACGTCGGGATCCAGCTCCACGTTGGGCAGCAGGCTGGGGGCCAGGTGGGCGTCCAGCACCGGGTCCAGCGCCCCGGGGTGCAGGGGGGAGGCATAGTCGGCCAGGGAGGGGTCCAGGCCCTCGTAATTCATGGCGAGAAGCGGCGTCGCCCCTGGGGAGGGAAAGAGAACGGAGGCAGCGCTAAGAACCACCGGGAGCTCAGAGCCAGCAACAAACACTCGGAACCTGGGAGCTCGGAGACACCAGGACTTGGAGCCACCAGTGCTTGGAGCCACCGGGCATTCAGAATCACTGGAGCTCAAAGCCACCGGGTGCGCAGAACCACCGGAGCTCAGAGCCCCCAGTTTTACGGAACCACTGGAGCTTGAAGCCACAGGGTGCACGGAACCACCGGAGCTCGATGCCCACCAGGTGCTCGGAACCACCGGCGCTTGGAGCCACCGGAGCTCAGAGCCCCTGGTGCACGGAGCCACCGGAGCTCGGAGACCCTGGTGCTCAGAACCACTGGAGCTCGAAGCCGCTGGGTGCACAGAACCACCGGAGCTCGAAGCCGCTGGTTGCACAGAACCACCGGAGCTCGAACCCGCTGGGTGCACAGAACCACCGGAGCTCGGAGCCCCCGGTGCTCACAACCGCTGGAGCTCGAAGCCACCGGGTGCACAGAATCACTGGAGCTCAGAGCCCCTGGTGCTCAGAACCACCGGAGCTCGGAGCCACCGGAGCTCGGAGCCCCTAGCGCTCGGGATTGCTGGAGCTCGGAGCCACCGGCCGCTCAGAGCCACCAGAGCTCGGAGCCACTGGTTTTACGGAACCGCTGGAGCTCAAAGCCACCAGGTGCACGGAACCACTGGAGCTCGAAGCCGCTGGTTTTACGGAACGACTGGAGCTTGAAGGCCCTGGTGCTCAGGACCACCAGCGCTTGGAGCCACCGGGTGCACAGAACCACCGGAGCTCAGAACCACTGGTGCTCAAAGCCATTGGGTGCACGGAACCACCAGAGCTCAGAGCCACCGGGTACACAGAACCACTGCAGCTCAAAGCCCCTGGTGCTCAGAACCACTGGAGTTCGGAACCACCAGCTACACGGAACTAATGGAGCTCGGAACCAATGGAGCTCAGAACCAATGGAGTTCGGAACCACCAGCTACACGGAACCAATGGAGCTCAGAACCAATGGAGCTCAGAACCAATGGAGCTCAGAACCAATGGAGCTCAGAACCAATGGAGCTCAGAACCACTGGAGCTCAGAACCACTGGAGTTCGGAACCACCAGCTACACGGAACCAATGGAGCTCAGAACCACTGGAGCTCAGAACCACTGGAGCTCAGAACCACTGGAGCTCAGAACCACTGGAGCTCAGAACCACCAGCTACTCGGAACCAATGGAGCTCAGAACCAATGGAGCTCAGAACCACTGGAGTTCGGAACCACCAGCTACACGGAACCAATGGAGCTCAGAACCAATGGAGCTCAGAACCAATGGAGTTCGGAACCACCAGCTACACGGAACCAATGGAGCTCAGAACCACTGGAGCTCGGAACCACTGGAGTTCGGAACCACCAGCTACACGGAACCAATGGAGCTCGGAACCAATGGAGCTCAGAACCAATGGAGTTCGGAACCACCAGCTACACGGAACCAATGGAGCTCGGAACCAATGGAGCTCGGAACCACCAGCTACACGGAACCAATGGAGCTCAGAACCAATGGAGCTCAGAACCAATGGAGTTTGGAACCACCAGCTACACGGAACCAATGGAGCTCGGAACCAATGGAGCTCGGAACCACTGGAGCTCGGAACCACTGGAGCTCGGAACCACTGGAGCTCGGAACCAATGGAGCTCAGAACCAATGGAGCTCAGAACCACCAGCTACATGGAACCAATGGAGCTCAGAACCAATGGAGCTCAGAACCAATGGAGCTCAGAACCAATGGAGTTCGGAACCACCAGCTACACGGAACCAATTGAGCTCGGAACCAATGGAGCTCAGAACCACCAGCTACACGGAACCAATGGAGCTCGGAACCAATGGAGCTCAGAACCAATGGAGCTCAGAACCACCAGCTACACGGAACCAATGGAGCTCGGAACCAATGGAGCTCGGAACCAATGGAGCTCGGAACCAATGGAGCTCAGAACCACCAGCTACACGGAACCAATGGAGCTCGGAACCAATGGAGCTCGGAACCAACGGAGCTCGGAACCAACGGAGCTCGGAACCAACGGAGCTCGGAGCCAGCGGCTGCATGAGACCACCGGCGCTCGGAGCCCCTGATGCTCAGAAGCACCGGGTGCCTGGGACCACCGGCGCTCGGAGCCCCCTGGGCGCAGGGAACCACCGTCCCCGGTGCTCAGAGCTCGCGACCGCGACCAGCGCTGGCACCTCCGGGGCCCCCAACGCCCCCGTGTCACGGCCGCCACCCTCAGACCCCCGTTACCGAGCAGCCGCGGGCAGCCCCGGCCGGGCCGCGCTCCGGGACCCCCGCCGCCGCCCTTCCCGCCGTCACTATGGCAACCACGCCCCTCACGCTTCCGCCCGGGAAGGTTTGAACCAATGGGAAGGCGGCGCGCGGCGCGAGGACCAATCAGCGACAGAGAGAGAGATGGGGGAGGCGGGATGAGCCCTACGGGACGGTGCCGGGGACAAAAAGCCTCTAGGGGCCCCTTCGCGGGAGATGGGGTCATGGAGGTCCTGGGATGGGCGACCCGTGTTTTACCCGTGAATGAGTGTTTCTCTGTCACAGCAGCCCCTGTGGCATCTTGGGGGGCCCCAGCATGTCCTACTCATGGGGTCCCACGGGCTCTCCCCCACGTCCGTGTGTCACACAGCATCCACTGGCTCCTCAAGGGGTCCCAAAGCAGTCCCCCAGATGCCCCACGACGCCCCAAAGCTGGCCCTTGGGATCCCACCGTGTCCCACTGTATCCCATGGGGTGTGTCCCCCCCCCCCCCCATATTTCACAGGTCCCATCATCTCCTTCCCATGGGGTCCCACTCCTGGAGTCCCTCCGTGTCCCACGTGCCGGGACCCACCATGTCCTATGGGGTCTCACCATGTCCTGTGAGGTCCCAACCATGTCCTATGAGGTCCCAACCATGTCCCATGGGGTCCCAACCATGTCCCATGGGGTCCCACCATGTCCTATGGGGTCCCAACCATGTCCTATGAGGTCCCAACCATGTCCCGTGGGGTCCCACCGTGTCCTATGGGGTCCCAACCATGTCCCGTGGGGTCCCACCATGTCCTATGAGGTTCCAACCATGTCCTATG
>JAUMJK010002458.1:0-64647 GCA_033558105.1 Coccyzus lansbergi
CCCCCGTGACGTCATCACCGCGCGCGCCTCCTTCCCCATCCGCTTCCCGGCTCGAGTCGATTCCCGGCGCCCGGATGGCGTCCAGCTCCTCCCGGGAGCGGAGCCGCCGGGGCCGCTGGCGACGGCGATCGCTGCCCACCGGGAGCAACCGCAGCCGCAGCCGGGAACGGGAGGGTGAGCTCCGAGCTCTGTGTGCGGGCACCGGGGGCGGCTCCTCCGTCCTCGGGGCGCGGTGGGGCCGCATCGCGCTCCGGTCGCGTGGATCTGCGGCGTTCCCGGTGCGGCCGGTATCCCGGTGGTGGTGGTGGTGGGAATTCCCTGCCGCTCTTCCCTAACTCCGTGTGTTCCCTTTGGGCAGGGGAACCGTCTCCGCTGGAAGATGAGGCTGCTCTGGAGGAAGAAATCCCCGAATCCCGGAGAAAACCTCCCCGTCCCCCCAAATCCAGGCGCGTTCCCGGTGATCCTGGCAGCCTGGCGGCTGCAGAGAGCGTGGGGCACGGCGAGTCCTCGCGGCCGGCGGAGAACGGGGCCCTGGAACCCCGAAAGGTTCCTGGGAAGAAGCGTGGTCGGAAGCCCAAGGCGGAGATAATGCTGCTGAAGCTCTCGCAGGGCCTGGAATGCCCAAGCCCCGAGCCCATACGCGTCCAGAAGATGCTGGCGAGCGGCGAGGGAATGCCAAGCCGGGAGAACCCCCCCCGGAGCGCGGCCCAAGAGGAAAGCGGCCAAAATGTAAGGAGGAGCGAGGGTCGCCGGCAATGTTGGGAGGGTTGGTCCCGCAGGCTGCGCATCTCAAAGCCTCAGTGCCCTTCCAGAAGGATTTGTGCCGCGTCACTGGGGGTAATTCCCCCTGGAGTGATCCTTTCCCACTCCTAGAGCACCGAAGGTGGGGAGCAGCAGCGGCTGTAGCTGGTGGCTGCACTCGGAAGAGGTTCCCTTGTCCCCTGACAGAGGCAGGAGGAGCTGAGCCCGGCTAGCTCAGTCGGTAGAGCATGAGACTCTTAATCTCAGGGTCGTGGGTTCGAGCCCCACGTTGGGCGCTTAGTTTTTCCAGGGAGGTGATTCTCCCTCTGTACTCAGCACTGGTGAGGCCGCTCCTTGAATCCTGTGTTCAGTTCTGGGCCCCTCAGCACAAGAAGGATGTTGAGGCTCTGGAGCAAGTCCAGCGAAGAGCAACAAAGCTGGTGAAGGGACTGGAGAACAGGCCTTATGAGGAACGGCTGAGAGAGCTGGGGTTGTTTAGCCTGGAGAAGAGGAGGCTGAGGGGAGACCTCATTGCTCTCTACAACTACCTGAAAGGAGGTTGTAGAGAGGAGGGAGTTGGCTTCTTCTCCCAAGTGTCAGGGGACAGGACAAGAGGGAATAATGGCCTCAAGCTCCTCCAGGGGAGATTTAGGCTGGACATTAGGAAAAAATTTTTAACAGAAAGGGTCATTGGGCACTGAAACAGGCAGCCCAGGGAGGTGGTTGATTCACCTTCCCTGGAGGTGTTTAAGGCACAGGTGGATGAGGTCTTGAGGGACTTGGCTTAGTGTTAGATAGGAATGGTTGGACTAGAAGATCCGATGGGTCCCTTCCAACCTGGTTGTTCTATGATTCTATGATTCCCAAGGGAAGCTCATGTGCTCCGCAGCCTCTGGAAGCGGCTCTGGCAGTGGCTGTGCCCACAGGGCCCTAGGCCACAGGACAGTCTGGCTGATCCCCTTGTGCTGCTGCAGAGGCTGGTACGGCGATGCTGCCGGAATTCCCTTGGCAGAGGGCACTGATGGGAAGTTCTCTGGTTTTCCCGCTTGCTGGTGGGCACACAGCCCTGCACCGCTCTGGATGTGTCCCCTACCGGCTGCTGGAGGTCGGGGATGCCGGCGTTCTTGGGGATGGGCAGGGGATCCCTGGCGTGAAGGCTGGCGGCACATCCACACAGGTGCTGTCACAGCCTGGCCAGAGCAAACGGCTCTCTCGGTCCCCGAGCCAGAGGGATGCATCCGGCTGTCTGGGCGGGAGGGTGGATCCCTGCGCCGTCGCTCTGCTCACTGCGGGAATGGCTCTGGTGTCCCAGGGCTTTGCTGTACCTGCAGGAGCTGGCAGAGGAGCTGACGACCGCCTGCCAGCCCCCAGCGGCCACCGAGGGGACTCCGGAGCCAGAGTCCAAACAGAGCCAGAAGAGGCGTCGGAGCCGGAGGAGGAAGGGGGAGGATGCGGATAGCGATGATCCCACGCAGGATGCGGACTTTGTGCCCTCGAAGGAGGTGATGCTGCAGGCAGAGGAAGAAGAGGAGGAAGGCAGCGACGCACGGCTCAGCGAGGCCTCAGAGCCAGAGCTGGAGGTGCTCCAAGGGCATGGCGGGAAGGCTGCGTCCGCAGGGGTAAGGGCAGGGCTCTCGGACACTTCTTTGGCTCAGGATGGGCAACACAAAGAGTCTGAGCTGTCGGACTCTGGGATGACACCGTGTCAGCCGTGAATCCAGGCTCTTTGTGCTCAACTAGTGTTTGATAGGAGTGGTTGGACTTGATGATCTGATGGGTCTCTTCCAACCTGGTTGTCCTATGATTCTATGAACTGTGGACAGAGATGCTGCAAGTGAGGGCAGATGGGGACAAGGCAACAGGAGAGGGTGCAGGGCGATTGGCTCTTGCTGGAGCTGGTGGGAGGTAAAGGTAGGGTCCTGGGAGCTGCCCTGTCCTTCGTGGGGTCCCCAAGGTGGGATTTGTGTCTGCCACTTGGTGCTGGTGGCTGTTGGGGCCGGGGGAGAGCTCGGTGTAGGCTGTTTTGGATAAGCAGGTGCCACGGGGCTTGTGTGGACATTTGCGCTGGGTCATAGAACAATCAGGTTGGAAGGGACCCATCGGATCTTCCGGTCACATCTAGCTCTGACTCTGCTCTCGTGCCCAGAGATCCAAGCCGCAGTGCCGAGGCTTCGCTCCCAATGGGTTTCACAACTCCATCATGGCCCCAGTGGAGAAGTGCTCCAGCCTCACCTGCAGCCTGTGAGTTGGGTGCTGAAGGGCCGGGGGGGGGATGGGGAGCAGTGCTGACCGTGGCCCGGGTGCTGCTGCCACCACAGATGTGAGGAGAAGGGAATATGATCCATCGGGAACACCGCTGTTCCGCAGGCAGCGTGTGCGCGGGGTAGGCTGTGCCGTGGGGAGGGCAGGGGGGCACAGAGGGGGCTGCTTGTGCCGTGGCTGAGGTCGGTGAATCCCTGCAGGCGGGATCAGACGTACTCACAGTGGGAGTTTCCCGACTGGATCCCTTTGGCACATAAGTGGACGTGTCTCTCTGAAAGGTACGGTCAGAGCCGGGAAAGCACCGTGGGGTTGGGAGGACACACGGCACGGGCATAGCACCCTATCCAGAAGGAGCTTAGAGATGTTCTGAGGGCAGGAGTACTTCCCCTATGAGGACAGAGTGAAAGGGCTGCGGTTGCTCAGCCTGGAGAAGAGAAGGCTGTAGGGAGACCTAAGAGCAACCTCCCAGTACTGAAAGGGACTCAGGGAAAGCTGGGGAGGGGCTCTTGGTCAGGGAGTGCAGGGACAGGACAAAGGGGGAAGGGTTTGAAGCTGCAAGAGGGGACATTGAGATGAGATCTCAGGAAGAAATGTTTTCCTGTGAGGGTGGGGAGGCCCTGGCCCAGGCTGCCCAGAGCAGGAGTGGCTGCCCCATCCTTGGAGGTGTTCAGGGCCAGGCTGGATGGGGCTTGGAGCAACCTGATCCAGAGGGAGGTGCCCCTGCCCATGGCAGGGGATGAACCGGATTGGCTTTGATGTCCCTTCCAAACCATCCCATGACTGCATTGTCCCTCTGGCAGGATCAGGCCCCACCAGACAGGGATGGGATTTTCCTGCTATGGGCTTTGGGCGTCTCATGGATTTGTCTCCGGAAGCTCTCGGGGAGACTCTGCAGAGGCTGGATGCATGCTGGGTGCGGTGCTGTGCCTGGGAGCAGCTGAGGGAGGGTTGGGATGCGGAGATGTCCTCTCACCTTCCTCTGCCTCCCCAGTGAAGCTGCTCTGTACCTGCCGGCCGAGGAGAAGTCCCCCCTCTTCTCCATCCAGCGTGAGGGCCTCGAGGACACCAGCATCTTGTACAGGGTGAACAGGTATGTGACGGGCACCAGGGCAGTGGTGGTGGGGCCGGAGATGGGCAGGAACCCCCAGAACCTTGATCCCAATGGAGCTGGGGGTCCCACTGCCAGCCGGGCGCTGTGCCTGCCGCATGCCCTGACAGCCTCCCCGTGGGCAGGTTCAGCTCCCTGCCGCCACACGAGGAGCGCCAGGACATGTCCTTCTTCGTGGGCGGCCCGGTGTGGGCGATGGAGTGGTGCCCGTCCCCAGAGGGCTCGGCGGCCGCGCAGTACGTGGCCATTTACTGCCACCGCAGCATGGAGGAGACGCACAGCGTGGCCGGACTGCACTGCGGCCCCGCGCTCCTGCAGCTCTGGGACCTGGGCTCACTGCGGCCGGAGCAGGGGTGAGTGCTGGGCGCCAGGATGGGGCAGGGTCCCCACCCCCCATCCTCCAGGGCTGAGTGGTGGTGAGGATCAGCTTCTCCCAGCGCTCCAGTCGCTTCCTGACCTCCTGGGGCTGCTGAGGCCAACGGGAGCTGCCGGGTTCCGGTGCTCGCACTCATCCCGTGCCTGCAGCTCCGCCGACAAAGCCAGGCTGGCGTACGCCATTGCTGCCGACCACGGTTGCGTCTGGGACATGAAGTTCTGCCCCAGCGGTGCCTGGGAGCCCCCCAACACCCCCAGGAAGGTTGGTGTGCTATGGCAGGGAGACCCTGTCTCCATGTCCTCACCGAATCCATGTCTTCCTGGCCGGGGGACAGAGACCCTGACACCAAATCTGTGTGTCCCCCCCACAGCACCCGCAGATGAGCCGGCTGGGGCTGCTGGCCGTGGCCTTCTCCGATGGCAGAGTGGTGCTGTACGCGCTGCCGCACACCAGCGCCCTGCAGCACGCCCAGAGAACCCAGGTAAAAGGTAGGAAGAGCCGCGCCGCCAGGCAGGGACGTCCTGGCCCTGTCCCGCCTCGTCCCACCGCAACAGGGTGGGCAGCACGCAAGCCCCGGGGCTGGGGATCCTCTGCCCTCCTGGGAGGGAGCCTGCTGGGCTGTGGGGCTGGGATCGACTGTGGGGCTGCCCAGCTTTCCGCTCTTCCATGGGGCTGGGGCTCAGTCGTGGGGCTGCAGGGATCACCGTGGGGCTGTGGGGACAGCAATGGGGCTGCAGGGTGAGGTGCAGCTGCGGTGTTCCCGAGTCTTTCCCACCGCCCTGCTGGCTGCAGGAACGTGCCCGGCCGTGGCAGAACTGTTTATCCCATCCTGGTGAGGAACACAGGGCCCAGAGCCGTGGGGTAATGGTGCCTGTAAGGGCCGCATCTGCAGGCGCCGAGCGAGATTGATGGCCGGCACGTGCTGCTCGCGGTCACTGAGCCGTGGCCGCCAGCCCACGCGTCCCTGGATGACAATGGCAATCGGTTTCCAGCACTGGAGCGTGGCTATCCCCCTCGGCACGTCGTGCTGCCACCCGCGCCCGCCGCTCTCTGCTGCGTGCCGGCTGCGCGTGGTTTGCACCGGCTGCCGCATTGTCCACGTGGAGAGTTTACGGCAGGCACGGATCCTTCCCGAGCCTGCAGAGCTGAGGATAAGCTGGGTCCGGTCGCGTCGCACCAGCCTGGCTGCGGCTGCACGTCCTGTCTGCGTCGCACGGCTGGGCTGGTTTGCAGCCGCAGGATCGGTGCCAGGCTGCGGTGCTAGGGCCCTGCCGGCATCTCCTGGCTCAGCGTGGCCATCCCGGCCTTTCCTGGGGCTCCAGGCACCCCTTGTTTCTCCCTGAGGGAGCCTGGTCTGCTCCCTGCGCTATCTCTGTCTGTCACGGAGGTGCCAGAGAAGATGCATGGCTCCTCCGTATCTGCACGCCTCCGCCTGCGGCTGCAGCCGCTCTGTGCTGGGGTGCGGACGTGCTGTCTGCTGCTTGTGGTGCCCAGGACAGCCTCGTGCCGGGGTGGGGGACACGGGGACACTTACAGCACCGTGTACTGTGCTGCTGTGTCCCTAGCAGCACTCCTGACCTGTGTGGTGGAGATTCACCATCAGAGGTTCCTCTGTACTCAGCTCTGGTGAGGCCGCTCCTTGAATCCTGTGTTCAGTTCTGGGCCCCTCACCACAAGAAGGATGTGGAGGCTCTGGAGAGAGTCTAAAGAAGAGCAACAAAGCTGGTGAAGGGGCTGGAGAACAGGCCTTGTGAGGAACAGCTGAGAGAGCTGGGGTTGTTTATCCTGGAGAAGAGGAGGCTGAGGGGAGACCTCAGTGCTCTCTACAACTACCTGAAAGGAGGTCGTAGAGAGGAGGGAGCTGGGCTCTTCTCCCAAGTGCTGGGGGGACAGGACAAGAGGGAATGGCCTCAAGCTCCGCCAGGGGAGATTTAGGCTAGAGATTAGGAGGAGGTTTTTCACGGAAAGGGTCATTGGGCATTGGAATAGGCTGCCCAGGGAGGGGGTTGATTCACCTTCGCTGGAGGTGTTTAAGGGATGGGTGGATGAGGTCCTGAGGGACTTGGTTTAGTGTTTGATAGGAATGGTTGGACTCGATGATCCGATGGGTCCCTTCCAACCTGGTTGTTCTATGATTCATTTGCGGCTGCAGTGGGACACTGGTGTGGGTGGGTGACGGGGCAGGGAGTGAGAGGCTAGGGAGCAGGGACTCCAGTGCTCTAGGAGCTTTGGCCACAGGGAGCCTCGAGGAAAGCCGATACCTGCCCTGACCCTGCTCTGCTCTCTCCTAGATGGGTCCCTCCAGAAGCACATCATCTGCAAGGTCAGTGTCCTGTGCCATGTGCTCCATCAGGGCTGGTGCTGGGGGAGCTGGGAGCCAAGGCACCCATGGAGCTCCCGTGTGGGATGCTTGGGGTGTGGGGTCGAGCCGTGCTCCCAGATGTGGGCATCTCTAGCTCCTGGGATGTGGATGGCACCAGCGCAGGGCTGCGGCTGATCCCCGTGCTTCGGTCTGCAGGTGCAGAGCGTTGCCACCCTCCAGGTGGGCTCCATCCAAGCAGGGAACGTGTCCGAGTGTGGACAGTGCTTCAGCCTCTCCTGGATGCCCTCCAAGCCCCATCACCACCTCGCAGCCGGGTTTTATGACGGTGAGTCCCCTTGGGGCTGCATCCCGCAGCAGAGACTCCGAGGAGGCAGAGAGACGTGCGGAGCTTTGTGCTCCTTCAGCCTCAGCCAGAGGCAGGGATCTGAGAGTCTGGGGCAGGAATAGTGGAGCTGGGGGCAGGAATAACGGAGCCTGGGGTGGGTATCGTGGGGCTGGGGGTGAGAATTTGGGAGTCTGGAGCAGGAATAGGGGAGCTGGAGGAGGAATTGGAGTACCTGGAGCAGGAATTGCCTTGGATGGGAACCAGGGAGCCTGGGATGGGAATTGGGGGGCTGGAATAAGTGCCTGGGGACAGGCACTGGGGGAACCCTGTTGGGGGGAATCGGAGAGAATGAGAATGGAATCAGAGAGCCCAGGGCAGGAATCAAGAGGGTTGGGGCAGGAATTGCTTTGCAACCCCTGGCTGTACTGCTGCCTATCATAGAATCATAGAATCAGCAGGTTGGAAGAGACCCATCGGATCATCGAGTCCAACCATGCAGCCCCACGCTCTCTGGGAATTCTCTGCAGCCCCAGCGCAGTTGCTCCCGGTCCTGGCACAGTGGCAGGGGCAGCTCCTCACGGCCACAAGTCTCTTCCTCCAGGCACGGTGGCCATTTGGAACCTGCTGAGCAAATCCCTGCTGCAGTGTGTGCACCAACCCGATGATTCCATCAAGCTTTACCCGTTCCAGTGCTTCCTGGCCCATGACCACGCAGTGCGGAGCATGGAGTGGTGCAAGGCCAACAGGTACCGTCTGGGAGCTGGCGCAGGCACCACTGGGAAAGCAGGATTGCTCCTGTGAATGAGGCTGCTGGGATGGGATGGTGTGAGAGCATTCAGTGCTGATGGCAAAGGGGAATGGTTGTGAGCTGAACGAGGGGAGATTTAGATGTGAAATGTTTTCCTGTGAGGGTGGGGAGGCCCTGGCTCAGGTTCCCCAGAGAAGTGGTGGCTGCTTCATCCCTGGAGGTGTTCAAGGTCAGGCTGGATGGGGCTTGGAGCAACCTGTCCTAGTGGGAGGTGTCACTACCCATCCCAGGAGGTGGAACTGGATGGGCATTAGGGTCCCTTCCCACACAAACAATTCCATAATTGTATGTCCCTCAGAGTCACTGAAGAGGCTGGGTTAGCCTTTCCAGGCTGCTGCCTGTGAGAGCAGTGCTGTGCGGTGGGACCAGGACCACCCTGCCTGGTCTGCGCTGCGGTCTCAGTGCTGCCTTTCTCCTGGTTCTTAGCAACTTCCTGGTCACGGCAGGCAGCGACCGGAAGATCAAGTTCTGGGACCTGCGACGGCCCTATGAGCCTATCAACAGCATCAAGCGGTTCCTCAGCACGGAAGTGGCCTGGCTGCTGCCCTACAACGGCGTCACGGTGGCCCATGACAACTGCTATGCCTCGTGAGTGCTGGGGCCGGATCTGGCCTCCTCCCAGTGTCCTTAGGGCTCCCTCTGGGCTCTCTGTACCCAGAGAGCACAGACTCTGCTCGTGCCAGAGCTGTGTGGCGTTGGCGTGGCCGAGGGTCTCCATCCTGGGGCATGAGCATGGCACAAAGACGGATGAGAACCCGGAGCTGGGCAACTGGGTGCCTCCTGCATGTCCCTGGGCTGGCACAAGCTGGCAGAAAGTTTCTGGGCACGTGGGGTGTTCTCAGTCTCTGGTAGCTGCCATGAGATCATAGAATCTTAGAATCACTAGGTTGGAAAAGACCCACTGGATCATCGAGTCCAACCATTCCAATCAATCACCAACCCATGTCCCCCAGCACGTCATCCACCGGTGCCTTAAACTCATCCAGGGAAGGTGACTCAACCCCCTCCCTGGGCAGCCTGTGCCCAGTGACCCTTCCTGGGAATTTTTTTTTCCTAACGTCCAGCCTGACCCTCCCCTGGTGGAGCTTGAGGCCGTTCCCTCTTATCCTGTCAGAGCAAGGATAGTCCTGCAGAATCCCTCCCTAGGGAGCTGGGCTGCTGCCTGACCCGCACTGTCTCTGGAGCTCTGTCCTCACCCGTTCCCTTTCTATTGCAGTTATGGTCTCTGTGGGATCCACTACATCGACGCTGGGTACCTGGGCTACAAGGCGTATTTCGTGGCCCCTCGCAAGGGCACCGTGTGGGTAAGGGGCGACCATAATGGGTTCATAATGGGAGGGGTGGGTGCTGCCCCAGACCAACTCCAGCCTGGCCCCACAGCTTGTGGGGTGATGCCCCCAGTCTGTGTCACTCCTGGATCGCTCTGTTCTGGAGCCCTCAGCACGTGAAGGACAGGGAGCTGTTGGAATGGGTCCAGAGGAGGCCATGGAGTTGATCTGAGGGCTGGAACACCTCCCATACGAGGACAGACTGAAAGAGTTGGGGTTGTCTGGCCTGGAGGAGAGAAGGCTGTGGGGAGACCTTAAAGCAGCCTCCAGTACTGAAAGGGACTCCAGGAAAGCTGGGGAGGGGCTCCTGATCAAGGAGTGCAGGGATAGGATGAGAGGGAACGGTTTGAAGCTGAAAGAGGGGAAATTGAAATGAGATCTCAGGAAGAAATGTTTTCCTGTGAGGGTGGGGAGGCCCTGGCCCAGGTTGCTCAGAGAGTGGTGGCTGCCCCATCCCTGGAGGTGTTCCAGGCCAGGTTGGATGGGGCTTGGAGCAACCCGATCCAGAGGGAGGTGTCCCTGCCTGCAGTGGGGATGGAACTGGATGGGCTTTGAGGTGTTTTCTCACCCAAATGATTCCATGATCACTGTCTGCCTCTCAGACGAGTGATGGTGGCAGCTGGATAAGACGGTGTCCCCACCTGCATCTGATCTGGCTGTGCTTCTGAGCCCATCCCTCCTTGGAGGGTGCCTAGGGGCAGGCAGCTGTGGTGGGAACCCCACACCCCAGAGGTGACTCTTCCCGCAGAGCATCTCTGGCTCAGACTGGCTGAATACGGTGGCTGCGGGGGACATCACCGGCGAGCTGGTGGCTGCGGTGCTGCCCGACTTGGCCATCAATCCCCTCAACATCAAGCGCTCCTCGGATCGCAGATTCGTAAGAGGCGTCACCTGTCTATGATGTGCATGGGGATGGGCAGGGTGGGATTGTGGTCCTGGGTCACTGGAGGAGCGTCCTGAGATGTGCAGGGACTCTGCCACCACACACGTGTGTCTCCTGACGTGTGACCTGATGTGTCCAGCCTGGAGAAGAGAAAGTTGAGGGGACACCTTAGAGCTGCTCCCATTCCTGAAAGGGGCTCCAGGGGAGCTGGGGAGGAGCTCCTGATCAGGGAGGGCAGGGACAGGACGAGGGGGAGTGGTTTGAAGCTGAAAGAGGGGAAATTGAGATGAGATCTTAGGCAGAAATGTTTTCCTGTGAGAGTTGGGGCAGGCCTGGCCCAGGTGTCCCAGAGCAGTTGTGGCTGTTCCATCCCTGGAGGTGTTCAGGGCCAGGTTGGATGGGGCTTGGAGCAACCTGATCCAGTGGGAGGTGTCACTGCCCATCCCAGGAGGTGGAATTGGATGGTCTTTGAGGTCCCTTCCAGCTCAACCCATTCCATGATTTCATGTGTGTGCCTTTCTGCCCAGGCAGGATCTGTGCCGTGAGGAAAGGCAGTGCTGGCACCATCAGCTCTTTGATGGGACCTTCAGGGTGGTCTTGTGCATGGGTCCCAGCCTCACTTGGTCCCTGTCAGGGGGAGCAGAGGGACCCCCCACCCTGCTCTCATCCTCCCTCTCGCCCACAGCCTGTCTACAAAGCTGATCTGCTGCCCTGCAGCCCCGACGGACCCGAGGGTGCTGAACCAGTGCTGCCCAGGACCAGGCGCTACAGTGAGATGGTGGCCAAGAGCTACCTCCGATTCCAGGACACGGACCTGGTAGGAGGATGGGGGACGGCCGTGGGGCTGTGACCCAGGGGAGCGAGGCCAGGGCCGTGGGATGGGTCCTGACCACAGTGAGACCCGTGGGAGAAGGGCTGGGTAGTGTGGGGTGGGTTCTGACCATGAGTGGGACCCAGAGGAGTGGGGCTGTGGTGTGGGTGCCATGCAGGCGGTGCTGCTGCAGGGAGCACGCTGCCCACTGTGGTGCCGCCCCTCACAGCGCAGCTTCCGCAACTTGCCCAGCCGGGAGCCCGTACGACGCATGCACATGCAGGAGGTGAAGGCTGAGCTGAGCCTCGACCGCCTGCAGCTCGAGGCGCTGCACAAGGTGAGGGGGCTGCGTGGCTGCCTGCCCCATGCAGGGTCGGGGGGTGCGGGCAGGGTGGTCCCTGCTGGGGTCCCAGCAGCTCAACTGCTTCTCCTCCCCCAGGTGCGGTTCAGCCCCAACCTGGACTCTCTGGGCTGGCTGGTGTCGGGGGGCCAGGCGGGCATCGTGCGGGTGCACTGCCTGGCGGGGCTGGTCTGCGCTGTGAATCCCAAGCTGCAGCAGCAGCACCGTACCCACTCCGATACCACCTGCAGCGACGAGGCTGGCAGCCGCAGCCCTACCGAGCGCTCCCCACCGCTGCCAGAGTAGCGCCCTGCGTCCTTGGTGCTGTGCTCCTAAACAGGGACTGACTGTACTGTCTGGGGGACCCCGTGTCCCTTCTTGGTGCCTCCTGCCCCTTGGGCTGCGACACTGCTCCCGGGGTGCTCAGGACCCCTCTCCTCACACTCTGCGCCCCGGAAGGACCTTTCTGGAAGCACTGTTTGGGCTGTTCTGGTGTGGGGACGGTGGTGGGATCGGCGCAAGCCCCTGGGCTGAGTTGTGGGCTTGGAGAAGCCCGTGGGTACCCTACATGTGTGGGGCTGTGCTTGCTCTTCATGCCCTGTCCCAACCGAGCCCCCCGTGCTGGCATGGAGGGACGGGGCTGGGAGAGCCCCGAAGTCGCTCACATTGAGCTTGTGTTCCGCTAGGCAGTAAAGGTGTTGGTTTTGTACCGCCTTGGTGTGATGCTGGCATGGGAATCGCGGTACTGGGGTCATAGAATCATAGAATCACAGAACAACCAGGTTGGAAGGGACCCATTGGATCTTCTAGTCCAACCATTCCTATCAAACACTAAACCAAGTCCCTTAAGACCTCATCCACCTGTGCCTTAAACACCTCCAGGGAAGGTGACTCAACCACCTCCATGGGCAGCCTATTCCAATGCCCAATAACCCTTTCTGTGAAAAACTTCCTCCTAATCTCCAGCCTAAATCTCCCCTGGCAGAGCTTGAGGCCATTCCCTCTTGTCCTGTCCCCTGTCACTTGGGAGAAGAGCCCAGCTCCCTCCTCTCTATAACCTCCTTTCAGGTAGTTGTAGAGAGTAATGAGGTCTCCTCTCAGCCTCCTCTTCTCCAGGCTAAACACCCCCAGCTCTCTCAGCCGCTCCTCATAGGGTCTGTTCTCCAGCCCCTTCACCAGCCTCGTTGCTCTTCTCTGGACTTGCTCCAGAGCCTCAACATCCGCTTCCCTCGTAGGGGTCCCCAGCCATCACCCCCTCCTCAGTCCCCTCTTGGCTGCCTGCACTGCTGCTCTCAGAGGTGTTTATTGGGGGCTCACCAGCCTCCTAGCACACAGAGACAGACAGAGGGCCACTTGGATGGACAGGTGGCCACTCGGACGGACAGACGGACACTCAAAACAGACAAACAGACAGATGCTCCACGGGCACAACAGACACGAGCACACGGCAACTGGGGATGGAGCCGGGAGCCAGATCCAGGGATCTGGCGCTGGGGGCTGCATTCCAGGCTCTCCCTGCGTGCCAGCAGGCACAGCAGAAGCGGCATCTGCCAGCGGTGACACCATACGGCAGAGAGGCAGCCCCTTTGGCTGGAGCGCACAAGACCTCCCCCCACTTCTGGGCCTCTGTGGGGCTGGAC
Organism: Coccyzus lansbergi; assembly: GCA_033558105.1. Lineage (NCBI taxonomy): Eukaryota > Metazoa > Chordata > Aves > Cuculiformes > Coccyzidae > Coccyzus > Coccyzus lansbergi. Next base: position 12,946 of record JAUMJK010002458.1, read on the forward strand.
ACCCCTCTTCGGAGCCCCAGCACAGGCACTGCTCCCTCTTGCCTGCGGGGCTAGGGGGCCGAGCCATCGGGTGTTTGGGCTCAGTCACGGGGGTCACGGCAGTGCGGGCAGCCCCCCATCTCCTCCCGGTACCGCTCCACCTGCAGCGTGCAGCAGGTGACCCCAAAGCGGGCCCGTAGCTGCGCCGTGGCCTCGCGCAGCACCACCTCGGGGTCTGCGCCGGCATCTATGGGGACAGGAGCGATGCCACTCAGCCCTGGGGCACCGCCGGTGAACCCCGGTTGGGAGCTGGTGGCTGTGCCAGCTGGTGAGCCTGGCACTGGCCACGCACCGGTAGCACCGAGCTCAGCTGCGGGCATTCACCGGGCACTCACTGGCAGCCCTAGGCATGCACCGAGCACTCCATGGGGACTCCCTGGGTGCTCCCCAGGCTCGCACCAGCACTTACCGATGGCCACGTGTGCCGACACCACAGGTTGGCCCAGCGTCAGCGCCCAGAGGTGCAGGTCGTGGGTGCCTTGCACTCCGCTCACTCCCAGTAGCGTCACCTTCACCGCATCAAACTCAAGACCCCGCGGTGCCCCTGCCACCGCGCCCGTCATGTGGGGACCCTGCACCCCACAATCTCCCAGCACCCCCAGAGCAACGCTTCACCCCCTGCACCCCTTGTGCTGCCCACCTTCCATGAGGACCCTGAGGACATCCTTGAGGATGGTGATTGTGGAGCCAAGGACGAAGATGGAGAAGAAGAGGGTGCTGATGGGGTCTGCGATCTTGTACTGGGGCTGTGGGGAGCGGGGATTGCTGGGGCTGGAGTCGCCCAGCGCCCCACAGCACCCTGTGTAGGGTGCCAGTGTCCCATGTCACATGGTGGAGGGTTCCGGCGCCCCACAGCACGCGGTGTGGGGCTGCGGGAGCCCACGCGGGCACCTTGGCATAGATGATGGCGGCGGCGGCGAGGACGCCCAGGCTCTGCAGGAGGTCACCCACGACGTGGACGAAGGCGGCGCGGACGCTGGCACTGCCGGGCTGGGCATGGTGGGCCCTGCAGTCCCCGCTGCCCCCCAGTCGCTCAGCACCCACGGGGGTCTGGTGCAGGATGTGCGCCATGCTGGGGAGAGCAGGGAGCGTGTGGGACAGGGATCGTGCGGGACCAGGGCACAGGTGGGGCAGGGCAGGTGTGGGGCAGGGCCATACACCAGGTTGACACCGACGGCGCCGACCGAGGTAGCCAGCATGGCACGCGCCTCGATCTCGTAGTCATTGCTGATGATGCGGGCGGCTGCCAGGTAAACGAGGGCCCCGGTGACCACCCAGATGGAGAGGACGGAGGCCAGTGCTCCCAGCGTCTCTGTGGGATGGAGCCATCAGTGGGCACTGCCCCGGCTGTGGGGCTGCCCCACACCGCAGCGCTTAAATGGTTTGGCTGGGAAGGGGCCTCAAAGATCATTGAATCGTGGAACGGTTTGATTTGGAAGGGACCTTAAAGCCCATCCAGTTCCAATCCCCTGCCACAGACACCTCCCACTGGATCAGGTTGCTCCAAGCCCCATCCAACCTGGCCCTGAACACCCTCAGGGATGGGGCAGCCATCACTTCTCTGGGCATTTGTATCCAGCTGAGGATCCTGCTGGAAGTCTGCTATGGGTTCCCCCGTGTCCGTGCCCCCCCCAGCTCACCAGAGCGGTGCCAGCCGAAGCTCATGGTCTTGGTGGGTGCGCGGGTGGAGACGCGGAGGGAGAAGAGGCTGACAGCCATGCTGCCCACGTCGGTCAGCAGGTGGGCCGCGTCCGTCATGATGGCCAAGCTGTGCGCCAGGTACCCGCCTGCGGGTGCCGGGTGGCTGCACCGCATCCCCCACAGCCCCCCACCCTGTACCGGCCCCCTGTCACCCATCACTTCTTCCATTACCCACCCCCCTCCCTTCCCCGTTACCCATCGCCTACCCATTCCTTCTCATTCCCATGTTACCCATCACACCCCAGCTCCCCACCACCCCCCAGCCCCCCATTTCCATTCTCAGCCCCTCATTCCCATTCCCATCCTCTGTTACCCACCATGCCTCTGCCCCCATCCCCGTCCTGCCATTCCCCATAAGCCCCATTCCCAGTAAACCCCTGTCATCCATCATTTCTTCCATTACCCACCCCCTTCCCTTCCCCGTCACCCATCGCCTACCCTCATTCCCAGGTTACCCATCACACCCCAAGCTCCCCACCACCCCCCAGCCCCTCATTCCCATTCCCATCCTCTGTTACCCCCCATGCCTCTGCCCCATCCCCATCCTGCCATTCCCCATAAGCCCCATTCCCAGTAAACCCGTCACCCATCACTTTTTCCATTACCCACCCCCTTCCCTTTCCCGTCACCCATCGCCTACCCTCATTCCCATGTCACCCATCACACCCCAGCTCCCCACCACCCCCCAGCCCCCCATTTCCATTCCCAGCCCCTCATTCCCATCCCCATCCCCTGTTACCCCCCATGCCTCTGCCCCCATCCCCGTCCTGCCATTCCCCATAAGCCCCATGCCCAGTAAACCCGTCACCCATCACTTTTTCCATTACCCACCCCCTTCCCTTCCCTGTTACCCATCGCCTACCCATTCCTTCTCATTCCCATGCCACCCATCACACCCCAGCTCCCCACCACCCCCTAGCCCCCCATTCCCATTCCCATCCCCTGTTACCCCCCATGCCTCTGCTCCCATCCCCATTCCCGATAAGCCCCATTCCCAATAAACCCCTGTTACCCGTCACCTCTCCCAACCCCCTGTCCCCAGCCCCCGTCCCCAACCTCCCTCCTTTCCCCGTCCCCCGTTACCGATCACCTCCCCGACCATGAAGGCACAGCAGACGGCGCAGGCGATGCTCAGCTGCCGGTGGGCCCGAAGCCCCCCGGGGCTGGGGCTGGGGGCGAGGGGGCTGCAGTGGCACCGGGGACCCGGGGGGGGCAGCGGGACCAGGGGGTCCTGGGGGCCTGAGAACAGACTGGGGTGGGGGGGGGGGGGGGGGGAGGTCACCGACGGCTGGACCGGTACCGGTCATCCTGCCCCACATCCCTGCCTCACATCCGTTCCCACATCCCTGGGGCTACCGATAGCCACGGTCTGGCCCCACAGCGTCGGGAGGGGATAGAAGGACGGTGCGGGCGCCGGTACCGGGGGCTGCGGAGGCGCCGGTGCCCGTTCGAGGCGGCGGGGGCGGACGTGCCGGTGACCGGAGAGCAGCGGGGAGGGGGTGCCCGTGTCGGGGAGCGGGGGCTCGAGGGCTGCAGGTTGGGGGGGAACGGCGGAGGTGGCGGCGGCAACAGGGGAGATGGGGGTGCTGCAGGCGGCGGGGGTGATGGAAAAGAGAGGGATGGCGGTGCCGGTGATGGATGAGCTGAGGGGGCGATGGAAGCGCCGGTGGGGTTGGGGACTAGGGGGGTGTCAGGGGTGATGGTGAGGGAGATTTTGGTGCCGGAGGTGATGGAGGTGCTGCTGATGGAGCTGCCCGGGGAGGGGACCGGGTGAAGGTGATGAAGGTGCCGGTGATGAGAGTGCCGGTGCAGGGAGTGATGAGGGTGCGGGTGATGGAGCTGCCGGAGGCGATGAGGGTGCCGGTGCCTCCGGGCTGCGGTACCGGCCGTACCTCTCGAGGCGCAGGCTGCCGCCCCGCGGGCCGACCAGGCGGGCGCTCTCGGTGCCGCTCGGAGACTCCATGGCTGGGCGAGCGGCACCGCGGCAGTGGCCACCGGCACCCAGAAGCCCCGCCCGCGCACGCCCCATAGACAAGCCCCGCCCACCTCGGCAGCTACCACAGTCCACGCCCGCCCCCCCAACAAACCACGCCCACCCCCGACAGCCACAACAGACCACGCCCCCTAAACAAACCCACGCCCACTAGTTAGATCTCACAAATCCGCGTCTCTCTCCGACCACAAAGAGCGCCGGACCGGGGCCGGGGGAGTTGGAATCCTCGCCCTTCGCGGGCAGAGGGGCTCTTAGAATCTTAGAATCATACAACAACCAGGTTGGAAGAGACCCATCGGATCATCGAGTCCAACCACTCCTATCTTCCCCGGGGCAGGTCGGGTGGGTCCCTGCCGGCGGTGCCGCCGCTCGGGGCTCCGACACGGCAAGCGGGGTGGGGGCGTGGCCTAGAGGAAGGGGGGGGGCGTGGTCACAGGGAACAGGTGTGGTCTAGTGCAGCAGAGCGTGCGGATACGTTTAAGGGGCGTGGCCATAGCGCGAAGGAGGCGTGGCCACATTATGAAGGGGCCGTGGTCATAGTATGAAGGCCCGTGGTCTGTGAGGAAGGGGCGTGGTCTGTGAGGAAGGGGCGTGGTCTGGGAGGAAGGGGCGTGGTCATAGAGTGAAGGGGCGTGGTCATAGAGTGAAGGAGCGTGGACATAGAGTGAAGGGGCGTGGTCATAGAGTGAAGGGGCGTGGTCTGCGAGGAAGGGGCGTGCCCACAAGGGAGGCAGGGCGGCCACGCGGGAGGGTTCATAGAATCATAGAATCATAGAACAACCAGGTTGGAAGGGACCCATCGGATCTTCTAGTCCAACCATTCCTATCAAACACTAAACAAGTCCCTCAAGACCTCATCCACCCGTCCCTTAAACACCTCCAGGGAAGGGGAATCAACCACCTCCCTGGGCAGCCTGTTCGAATGCCAATGACCCTTTGTGTGAAAAAGTTCCTCCTAATCTCCAGCCTAAATCTCCCCTGATGGAGCTTGAGGCCATGAGGGTTGCAATGATGGGGGCGTGGTCAGGTTAAGGAGGCGTGGTTTAACTAAAAGTGGGGCGTGGCCTCGCCTGACGGGACGACGGGTGGATCAATGAAAGGGGCGTGGTCTGCCCTATGGGGACGCGGTCCGGCTGGGAATGGGCGGGGTTTGTTGGGAAGGGGGTGTGTCCTCCACCGTCCCGGCAGCCCCCGCGTCTCTCCCGGCATCCCGCGCTCCCGCCGGCAGTCTAGCTCCTTCCCGGTTCCCCTCCTCGTTCCCCCCGGCTCTCCGTTCCCCCCCTCTCCCGGTTCGGCGATGGCGGCGGCGGGCGCGGAGCAGCGCTGGGGCTCGGCGGGCGCGGGGTCGGTGCCGCTGTCGCCGCTGCTGTCCCGCCTGCCGCTCGCCCCGTCCCCGCGGCGCCGCACCGGCAGCCAGTGCAAGCCCGAGCCGCCGCTGCTCCGCACCAGCACCCGAACCATCTACACCGCCGGCCGCCCGCCCTGGTACAGCGAGACCGGCGCCCCCGTGGACGAGGCCTTCGTCATCGGTCAGCGCGGGGACCGGGGGGACGGTGGGGGGGGGGAGGGATGGAGGCTGAGATGGGGGAAGGGATGGAGGCTGGGATTGGGGAAGGCATGGGATGGAGGCTGGAATGGGGAAAGGAAGGGATAGAGGCTGAGATTGGGGAAGGAGTGGAGGCTGGGATTGGGGAAGGCATGGGATGGAGGCTGGAATGGGGAAAGGAAGGGATAGAGGCTGAGATTGGGGAAGGAGTGGAGGCTGGGATTGGGGAAGGCATGGGATGGAGGCTGGGATTGGGGAAGGGAAGGGATGGAGGCTGGGACTGGGGAAGGGAAGGGATTGGGGAAGGGAAGGGATGGAGGCTGGGACTGGGGAAGGGAAGGGAAGGGATGGAGGCTGGGACTGGGGAAGGGAAGGGAAGGGATGGAGGCTGGGACTGGGGAAGGGAAGGGAAGGGATGGAGGCTGGGACTGGGGAAGGGATGGAGGCTGGGACTGGGGAAGGGATGGAGGCTGGGACTGGGGAAGGGATGGAGGCTGGGACTGGGGAAGGGAAGGGATGGAGGCTGGGACTGGGGAAGGGAAGGGATGGAGGCTGGGACTGGGGAAGGGAAGGGATGGGGCTGGGAGCGGAGCTGCAGAAGGGTTGGCAGTGGGAGCGAAGTAGGGAAGGGATGGCAATGGGAGCCAGGATGGGGAAGGGATGGAGAAGGGATGGGACAGAAATCAGAGCTAGGGAATGGATGGGGCTAGGATCAGGGCTCAGGAAGTGATCATAGAATCATAGAACAACCAGGTTGCAAGGGACCCATCGGATCATCTAGTCCAACCATTCCTATCAAACACTAAACCAAGTCCCTCAGGACCTCATTTACCTGTCCTTTAAACACCTCCAGGGAAGGTGACTCAACCACCTCCCTGGGCAGCCTATTCCAATGCCCAATGACCCTCTGTGTGAAAAACTTCCTTCTAATCTCCAGCCTAAATCTCCCCTGGCGGAGCTTGAGGCCATTCCCTCTTGTCCTGTCCCCTGTCACTTGGGATGCGGCTGGGATGAGGCAAGGGAAAGGATGGAGACGGAGTTAGGGAAACAATGGAGCTGGGCACTGAGCTGTGGTTGAGAGAGCAATGGGACCAGCAACAGAACTGGGATTGGGATGGAGCCGGGGCTGGAGATACGGTGGAACCGTGGCCAGCACCCATTTGCCACAGGCCTGTGCGGTGGCAGCGCCTCAGGGAAGACAACGGTGGCAAGGAAGATCATTGAGGCGCTCGACGTGCCTTGGGTCGTGCTGCTCTCCATGGATTCCTTCTACAAGGTGAGGGCGGGAGGGCCCAGTGGTGCTGAGCAGCGCTGGTACCGGTGGAGCTGGCACAGCATTGAGCGGTGACAGTGGGTCTGGAGGGACTGGCCTGGCAGTGCCTGTGGGTCTGGGGTGGCTGAGCAGTGGTGGTGCTGCCAATCCTGTGGAAGCTGGTGTAATGCCAAGCGGTGCTGGTGCTGGGGTGGTTCAGTGCGGTGCTGAGCGGTGACTGCGAGGGAGCTGGAGGAGCTCTCTGGTGCCAAGTGGTGGCGGTGCCAGTGGGTACAGGGCAGCAGAGTGGTGCTGAGCAGCGCTGGGCTCCGAGGAGAAGGTGTCACTGAGCTGTGGTGGTGCCAAAGGGGCGTGAACAGTGCTGAGCAGTGCTGGAATCACAGAATCATTGAATCACCAGGTTGGAAAAGATCCACTGGATCATTGAGTCCAACCATTCCCATCAGTCACTAACCCTCAGCACCTCATCCACTTGTCTTTTAAATACCTCCAGAGAAGGTGACTCAACCACCTCCCTAGGCAACCTGTTCCAGTGCCCAGTGAACTTTTCTGTGAAAACTTTTTTCATAATCTCTAGTGTAAATCTCCCCTGGCAGAGCTTGGCCATTGTCTCTCGTCCTGTCCCCTGTCCCTTGGGAGAAGAGCCCAGCTCTCTACTCTCCACAACCTCCTTTCAGGGAGTTGTAGAGAGCAATGAGTGCTCTTCTCAACCTCCTCTTCTCCAGGCTAAACACCCCCAGCTCTCTCAGCCGTTCCTCATAAGGCCTGTTCTCCAGCCCCTTCACCAGCTTTGTTGCTCTTCTCTGGACTCGCTCCAGGAGGGTCCCATGTGGCGCTGAGCTGTGCCAGGGGGCTGGCGCAGAGCTGGGCAGTCCTAGAGGGGCTGTTGTGTCACTGAGCATTGCCGGTGCCAGGGGAACTGGTGCTGAGTGGTGCCGGGGAGCTGGTTGGCAGGTGCTGAGTGGCAGTGGTGCCCACAGGTGCTGGACGAGGGGCAGCAGGCGCTTGCTGCCCGCAGCGACTACAACTTTGACCACCCCGATGCCTTCGATTTCGAGCTGCTGGTGAGCGTGCTGCGCAAGCTGAAGAAGGGCAAGAGCGTCAAGGTGCCCGTGTACGACTTCACCACGCACAGCCGGCGCCGGGAGTGGGTGCGTGCTGCGCCGGGCATGGAGGGCTGGGAGCTCTGGGGAGAGCGCTGGGAATGAGGTGGATGCCTGGAGATGGGGGAGAAGGAAGGGCTGGGAGATGTAGGGGGAGCCCAGGGAAAAGGAGGGATGCAGGAGGGCAGGGGCTGGGAGGGATGAAGGGAGAGATTGGGGCAAGGGGATACAGGAGGGTCAAAATGGGGAGGCTGGGGGGTACAGGACCGGGAGGGCACAGAGATGTCCATATGGATGCGGACACAGTGGCCGGTGCAGAGTTCCAGGAGAGGCCGCAGTGTGGAGCATGGAGAGCACAAGGAGGACGGGGTTGGGGGGAGGCATAGAATCATAGAACAACCAGGTTGGAAGGGACCCATCGGATCTTCTAGTCCAACCATTCCTATCTAACACTAAACCAAGTCCCTCAAGACCTCATCCACCTGTGCCTTAAACACCTCCAGGGAAGGGGAATCAACCACCTCCCTGGGCAGCCTATTCCAATGCCCAATGACCCTCTGTGTGAAAAACTTCCTCCTAATCTCCAGCCTAAACCTCCCCTGGCGGAGCTTGAGGCCATTCCCTCTCGTCCTGTCCCCTGTCACTTGGGAGAAGAGCCCAGCTCCCTCTTCTCTACAACCTCCTTTCAGGTACTTGTAGAGAGTGATGAGGTCTCCTCTCAGTCTCCTCCTCTCCAGGCTAAAAAAAGAGAATTGAGAAAGAGTTTGGGATTCTGGAGCCAGGCCAGGTCCATGCTGGGGTTGGATATCGGGTGCCAGGGTGAGGAGAAGGGGTGGGGATGCAGGACGTGGGGATCCTGCTGAGGTGCTGCTGTGGTGCGTGAGGCGGGCGGGATGGAAACAGCCGTTATCCGCCCGCAGAAAACGGTGTACGGTGCCAACGTCATTGTGTTCGAGGGCATCCTGGCATTCGCCAACAAGGAACTGCTGAAGGTAGCGCTGCCGGGTGCGGCCATCGCGGTTTAGAGCGCGGGAAGTGCTGGGTGCGTGCGGTGGATGGGATGTGCCCTGTCCTGTCCCAGCTCTTGGGGCTGCAGGGGATGCGGAGCTGGGTGTGTGGGGCGGGTGGGATGTGCCTGTCGTGTCCTGTCCTGATGCCACCAGGGCCAGGGGTTGCGGAAGGAGAAGTGCCGCAGAGCATCTCTGAGATGGAGGGCCCAGGGGAGACAGCACCGGGCACCACCACAGCAGGATCTTAGAATCATGGAATCGTTTGGTTGGAAAAGACTTTGAGATCATAGAGTCCAACCATACATGGTTGCTGCTAAACCTTCCCTGAGCACGTCGTCTACTTGACTTTTGAGCCCCTCCAGGGATGGGGATGCCACCAGTGCCCTGGGCAGCCTCTGCCAGGGCTTCACCACTCTGTCAGTGAAGGAATTGTTCCCAATATCCAATCTAAATCTCCCCTGGCACAGCTTCAGGCAATTTCTTCTCTTTCCATCCCTTGTTCCTTGGGAGCAGGGCTTGACCCCTGCTTGGCTCCATTCTCCTTTCCAGGAGCTGCTGAGAGCAATGAGGTCTCCCCTCAGCCTCTTTTCCTCCACATTAAACAGTCCCAGGACCCTCAGCTGCTCCCAGAACCCCTGGGCTCCAGACCCTTTCCCCAGCTCTGTTCCCATTCTCTGGACGCACTCCAGCCCCTCTATGTCCTTCTTGGAGTGAGGGGCCCAAAACTGAACCCAGGATTCGAGGTGCAGCCTCCCCAGCACCGAGTGCAGGGGGACGATCCCTTCCTTGTTCCTGCTGGCCACCCCGTGGCTGATCCAAGCCAGGATGCTTTTGGCTCATGTTCGGCTTCAGCCAATGAATCCAGCCTGTCCTGCTGCCTCTGCAGACCCTTCCTGACCTCCAACCCATGGATCCATGCCCAGATCCCTCTGTAGAGTCTCCTTACCCTCAAGTGGTTCCACACTCCCACCTGCAGAGCGGTCGGACGCGGCCGTGCTGGGGGCGGTGGGGCAGAGGCAGGGGCTGCGTGGCGGGTGCTCACCCCTCCCAGTTTTCCAGCTCTTGGACATGAAGGTGTTCGTGGACACGGATTCCGACATCCGGCTGGTGCGGCGGCTGCAGCGCGACATCATGGAGCGCGGCCGTGATATCGTGGGCGTCATCAAGCAGTACCACAAGTTCGTCAAGCCAGCTTTCGAGCAGTACATCGAGCCCACTGTGCAGGTGGCCGACATCGTGGTGCCCCGCGGTGAGGCTGCCTGGCGCTGGAGCCAAACGGAGCGTTGGGAGCACGGGTCCTGGGATGGGGATGGGACTGACGTGCCTCCTTTGCTCTCCCGTCAGGTGGGGAAAACTTTGTGGCCCTGGATCTTATCGTGCAGCATGTGCACAGCCAGCTAGAGAAGGTGAGGAGCGGGGTGATCCAGGGCTGTGGGGGAGGAGGAGGAGGAGGGCTCTGCGCCCGGAGAGAAGGATGGGGCTGCTCACAGCCCAGCGTTTCTGGAGCATCCAGTGGTTCTGGGTGTTGCCTGTCCCCTTACAAAGGCTCTTGGTGCAGATTTTGGGATGGAATGGGCAGATGGGGATGAATCTAGACACAGGGACGTGGGGCACTCATGGTCTGGCCTGGCCTTACTCGCCTGCTGTCCCCTCAGTCCATACAGCGCTCCAGGCTCTTGGCTCTGCCCCCCTTGCCTCCTGTCCTCCTCGGTGCCTACAGTGCTCCGGGATCTCAGCTGTTCCCCACCCTTGCCTGCTGTCCTCTTTGCTCCCTGCAGGACTCCAGGAACTCGGTTATCCCCCTTCGATCCAGCTGTGTCCAGTGGTGGTTCTCCTGCCCTGGGTTCAGCTGCAGGAGAAGGGGTGGGAGCTGGGCTGGAGTCATTCTTGAAGGGTCTAGGGCTGCTCTTGGGGTGTCTGGAGCTGCTCTGGGGGGTCTGAGGCCACTCTCAGTAGGTCTGGGGATGATCTCAGGGGGCCTGGGAGTGCTCTGATAGGGGCTGTATCTGCTCGCGGGGATCCAGGGCTGCTTTCTGGGCAGGTCTGGGGCCACTCTTGGGGGTTGAGGGCTGCCCTTGGTGGGGCTGGAGCTGCTCTTGGGGGTGCAGGGCTGCTCTGCTGAATCTGTACCCACCCTCAGGGCACCTTCCCTGCCCTGTGCAGTGACCGTGTGTTCTTTATTTCCCCTCTTTCCATGCTGGATGGCTCCGCTCCACACTCAGCGTGAGATCACAGTCAGGTACGCCGGGACCTCCTGGGCTGAGGGTGGGGGGCTGCCAACACCCTCTCTGCTCCCAGTCCCTCCCAGCACCTGCTCTGCTCTGTTCCCAGTCCTGCAAGCGCCCGCTGCGCTCTGCATCCTGCTCCTCTATCCCAGAGCTGGGCTGAGGTGCCGGAGCAGACTCCGGGATAACCCACCCCACAGCACTCGTGCTGGATTGGTGCAACCGGCTCCCTACGCTGCTCCTGTCCCTTTCTGGAGAGCGGTTCCTGGCCTGGATGTTGAGGCTGCTCCCTTCTGTGGGAGCAGTGTCCCGCACAGGCCCTGTTACCTGGGACACAGTGTCAGCAGTGAGATCATCCTCGCAGCTCCGGCCTGATCCCAGGGGATGCAACCAGGCATTTCCCTGCTGAGCTGCTGCTGCTGCTGCTCCGCAGCTGCTGGCCAAGGCTTGTGTGTGCTGAGGCTTCCGGGAGTAGGATTTGTGTTGTGGAGGTTTGTCCTGCTTTTATAGGATGGGGATACTTCGGGATTTCATACCTGTACTGATGTTGGGGCTTCCTCAGGGACCAGGGTGGTCCAGGAGGTGCCCAGCCTGTGTGGTGGAATCTCAGGAGGAGATGTCCCAGTCCAGGGGGTCTGTCTGGTGCGGTGACTCTCTGCTTTTGCTGACTCTGATCACTCGCTCACGTTCCAGGGCGGCCCTGGCCTCTGCCCACCAGGGGCAGCCACTGCCGAAGACGCTGAGCGTCCTGGAGAACACGCCGCAGGTGCGAGGCATGCACACCATCATCCGGTAGGTCCCAACCTCTCCAGCATTCCCTTCGCCCTCCCTTCTGCACCAACACATGACTAGATCTGGTGGGAGTTTTCCCCCTGCTGCCTGTGGGGCTCTGGCTGGAGGCACTTCCTTGGAGCAGAATCATAGAATCATGAAATGGTTTGGGTTGGAAGGGGCCTCAAAGCCCATCCAGTTCCAGCCCTCTGCCACGGGCAGGGACATCTAACCTGATCAGGTTGCTCCATGCCCCATCCAACCTGACCTTGAACACCTCCACGGACGAGTCAGATCTACTGACTAAACCCTGTTTGTGAGCCACACATCCACATAGATTTAAGCCCCTCCAGGGAGGGAGACCCCACTGCCCTGGGCAGCCTCTACCAGTGCTTGGCAGCCCTTTCTGTGAAGGAATTGTTCCTAATGTCCAATCTAAATCCCTTCGGAGCAACTTCAGGTTGTGCCAGCAGTACTTGAGGTTACAACAGTAACCTAATCCAGTGGGAGGTGTCCCTGCCCATGGCATGGGAGTGGAACTGGATGGGCTTTGAGATCCTTTCCAGTCCAAATCATTCCATGACTCTCCAGAGGGACCGTGCCGCAGACACCAAATCCTCATCTGTAGCTGCTCTCCCCATCTTCTCCCTTGAAGGCTGCATCCCTTTGCCTCTCAGGGAATGGCCGGCTCTGCTCCGCCTTCCTGTCACAGGCATCGGATAAGTGTAATCAGCTTAGACTTCGGAGTTTGTTCGGCTGCCCGGGGGAGGGAGGGGATCATCCGGGGTTCTTGTAGCAGTGCTGAGGGTTGGGAGCCACCGGCATGAGAGGCAGGGCTGCAGGGAGTCGGACTTTGCCTCTTCCAGATGGTAAATGGAAAACACCACATTTATGAGGGGCGTTGCCGTGGCCACCAGCCTCCCCCGCAATCCTATGGCGCTCGAGGAAGCAAGGAGCGACAGTGCCATTACTGGGATCTCGGAGCTGAGCAGCTCTCCTGGTGGGAAGCCCTGATGTTCCACGCAGTGGGGCGGCTCCTATTTCTGGCACTCGTAGGTGACATTGGCAGCACTGCCCCGTCTCCGTGTGACTTAAGTGGGGTATGGAATTGCTCATGGTCCCCACGTGGGACCCTCTGGGCTCCTCTCTGCCCCGGAGGTGCTGTTCCCTGCTGGGAGTGGTCCAGACTGGCAGGGGATGGATCACCTTTTGCCAAGCTTCCCACTCCTGAGCATGTGGGGTTGCTTTATCCTGGCAAATCCCATCCCTCGCCTGCATCGTGGCTGCTGCGGTGCCACCAGCCCCTCTGTGCCGCGGCGGCACTCGCGCAGTGCCGATGCTCCCACTGGTGCTGCCTTGGCACCCACACCCGGCACCAGCGTGAGGAGAGCCAGGATTCCTCACAACCTCCCCGTTCCACCCAGTGTTTCCCAGTGCGGCTCCCTGGGAGCCAGCCTGTCGATCTCGGCGTGCCAGGCTCCTGCCAACGCTGTTCCCTGTTGCTCAACACTGGGGACTCCTCTGCGCGCCAGCCTTCTGTCTCCGAGGCGCTCCTGGAAGGGTTGTGTGGTGGCAGCGGGTGAGCATCTCGCTGGGTGCACTCACGGCAAATTCCGGCTTGGCAGCTCGGGCAGAGGGGGTTTCCAGAGTCATTTTTGGTCATGGAGAGGCAGAAACGGAGAAACAGTCATGGCTGAGTGGTTTCATTCGCAATCAGTCTGGGAATGCACGGTGTAGTAAGAGGGGTCAAGAGCTTAAAACCATGTAACCATTGAGGTTGGAAAAGCCCTCTAAGCTTCTCCAGTCCAACCGTCAGCCCAACCCCACCCTGCCAACCAAACCATGTCCCCAGGTGCCACAACCACACAGTATTTGAACCCCTCCAGGGATGGGGATGCCACCGCTGTCCTGGGCAGCCTCTGCCAGGGCTTCACCACTCTGTCAGTGAAGGAATTGCTCCCAATGTCCAATCTAAACCTCCTTGGTGCAACTTCAGGCAATTTCTTCTCTTTCCACCCGTTGTTCCTTGGTTGCAGAGCCCTGCCTGGCTCCATTCTCCTTTCCAGAAGCTGCAGAGAGCAATGAGGTCTCCCCTCAGCCTCCTCTTCTCCAGACTAAACAACCCCAGGGCCCTCAGCTGCTCCCAGAACCCCTGGGCTCCAGACCCTTCCCAGCTCTATTCCCCTTCTCTGGACGTGCTCCAGCCCTCAATGTCTTTCTTAGAGTGAGAGGCACAAAACTGAACCCAGGAATTGAGGTGCAGCCTCACCAGTGCTGCGTCCAGGGGCATGATCCTTTCTTTGTTCCTGCTGGCCACCCTGTGGCTAATACAAGTCAGGATGCTGTTGGCCTTTTTGGCCACCTGGGCCACTGCTGGCTCATGTTTGGCTGCTGTTGATCAGCACCCCCTGGTCCTTTTCTCCTGGGTAGTTTTCCAGCCACTCCTCCCTATGCCTGATGCTTCAGCTTATGGGACTCTGGTACCACGTGCAGTTCCCTGGAGTTGGTGGAAGTGACGGTGCCGTGTGCCCAGGCTCTGCTGCATCCAAGTGATCCTTTCTGCATCATAGAATCATAGAACAACCAGGTTGGAAGGGACCCATCGGATCTTCTAGTCCAACCATTCCTATCAAACACTAAACCATGTCCCTCAGGACCTCATCCACCCGTGCCTTAAACACCTCCAGGGAAGGTGAATCAACCACCTCCCTAGGCAGCCTATTCCAATGACCCTTTCTGTGAAAAACTTCCTCCTAATCTCCGGTGCTACAGGAGAGCAATGTTTGTTTCCCACCACTTGCAGTGTGATCCCCCACACTCCGGGAAGGCTCTGGGATGTCCTGCATGGCACAGCCTGCCTGTGAGGTGGGCCACCCACCTCCATCAGCAGGTTTGCTCTGCTGGAGCCTCTGGACTTTGTGCTCTGGCAGAACGCGATGTCCTGCACCAGAGCTACCCTTGGGAAGCGCGTGGCTTCCTTGGCGAGGGGCAGGGCATGTGGATCCCTATCTTCCCTGTGTGTCAGAAAGCTGCTGGCATCATGGAAGGTGACACAGATGCAAAACCTGTCCATGCTTGGCTTCCCCACTGCAACATCTTTGTTGGAGCTGTGGGCACTGGGGTTGAGGGCAACCTCAGCAGGGTTCTTCTCTGGGAGTCCCTGCTGTCCCAGGATCGCACCACATTATCCAGGTTGCCTGGTCCCTGTGGAGCGCTTGTTTGGGAGTTGTTGATCGGATAGTGGTGCCTGTTGATCCGCCTGCGAGCGCGTTGGCTGGCTTGGCTGTCATTGTGGCGCGATGTGAGGAGTGGCAGATGCTGTCCCAAAATGCCGAGTAAAAATATTCAGCATCCTTCTGCCTCTCCTGGGCAGGTGCCAGTTCCACCTCTTCCATTTGGGAGCTGGCAGATTTCTGTGGGCTCCTCTGCTTTTTAGAAAACAACAGGCTCGTGTGCAGCCCCTACTGCTTCAGGCGCAGGAAAGGGAACTGATTTCAGTTGTGTCTTCTTACCTGCCCTTCTTTGGGGTGAGTCTGCCCCTTGGTGGTTCACCCAGGGAGCCAGAATCATGGAATGGTTTGGGTGGGAAGGAACCTCAAAGATCATAGAATCCCGGAAAGGTTTGGATTGAGAGGAACCTCAAGGCCATCCAGTTCCAACCCCCCTGCCATGGGCAGGGACACCTACCACTGTATCAGGTTGCTCAAAGCCCCATCCAGACTGACCTTGCACACCTCCAGGGATGGGGCAGCCACCTCTTCTCTGGGCAACCTGGGCCAGGGCCTCCCCACCCTCCCAGGAAAACGTTTCTTCCTAGGATCTCATCTCAGTCTCCCCTCTTGCAGCTCAAAACTCTTCCCCCTCATCCCATCCCTTCACTTCCTGGTAAATCACACTGAAATCACAACCGGCTGCTTGTTCCTTTATCAAAGCAGCCACAGACGACGAGGGGCAGAGGGTCACATCCTTGGATGCTTTATGATCATGCTTTGAACTGGTGAATTTTGGCATCTCCTCGTGTTCTTGCTGAGTGGCTGCTCGCCCAGGTTGCTTTGCTGGAGGAGCCGTCCTGCTCCTGGTCGCAGCCCTTGGGGCAACGTGGGACTCGGCTGGCCCTGCCTGCTGGTAGTGAGCGTGGTGTGTGCTGTGGTGCTGGGCTGAGTTTGCTATCAGGAACGCATGGTTTCATCCAGTGGTTTCTTTGTGTGCAGAACCAGTTAGCGACGCGTGGTGTGCTCGAGGTCAAAGCACTCCCAGTAGGAAAATCCAGCGGCTTTCCCCTCTGCCCAGCACTGGGGCTGGTGTATGTGTGCCTGCGATTGGCTTTGTTCCTCCCGAGGGACATGGGCAGGGCTCCCGCAGGTCACACCCTGCCCTGGTTTCATTCTGGGGGTTGTTTATTTAATTTTTTTCCTGCCCTGTGCCCTTCAGTGCTGTGATAATGCCAGGTATTGCACAACCTGCCTGGTTCCTGGCAGTTCCTCTGACGTGGTGCATAACCGGAAGGGAGCCAAGACAGTGTCAGATGCTTCCCATTCCCGGTGTCCTGTATCTTAGCTGCTCCTTGCCTTGACGTGGTCTGGTCTCTTCCATATTCCCAGCACCAGCAGTCTGGCTGTGACGTGCTCCGTCCTGATGAGCTTATCTTCTGTCACATGCTCCCCTGAGAGGCCTATGCAAAACCCTTAACGACTGCTCCCAGGTTTCCCAGGTTTCCGTTGCCCCAAATGCCAATGGTGCTGCCTGACCTTGGGCTGCTGCTGACCCTGTTTTGCTCCTGGCTCTTCCCGCAGGGTGAGCAGTTCTGCCTGGAATCCCAGGCCCCACAGCCCTTCTCTCAGAGGCTCAGCCACCATAGGTGTTGCAACTCTGAACCAGCAGCGTTCTGCTCACTTCCCAGGGTCAGATGTGTACCCATACTGTACAACTAGGGTTGTGGTCGCTTCTCCCTCGGTGTCATCGGTATTGCTGGTCCATCCGGTCCACCGTGCAGAGTCAGAGCCACCCCATGTCCTGGCAAGGACTGAGCAGTGCTGCGAGGTGCCCTTCATATACATCCCACCTGCCACAGGCTGTGTGTCTCCTTGGAAAGGCTGAGACAGTTGGGGTTGTTCAGCCTGGAGAAAAGAAGGCTGCAGGGAGACCTTAGAGCAGCTTCCCAGTACTGAAAGGGGCTCCAGGAGAGCTGGGGAGGGGCTCTTGATCAGGGAGTGCAGGGATAGGATGAGGGGAAACGGTTTTCAGCTGAAAGAGAGGAGACTGAGGTGAGATCTTAGGCAGAAATGTTTTCCTGTGAAGGTGGGGAGGCCCTGGCCCAGGTTGCCCAGAGCAGTGGTGCCTGCCCCATCCCTGAAGGTGTTCAAGGCCAGGTTGGATGGGGCTTGGAGCAACCTGATCCAGTGGGAGGTGTCCCTGCTCATGCAGGGGGATGGAACTGAGTGGGCTTTGAGGTCCCATCCAACCCAAACCATTCCATGAATCTACGATTTCTGGAGAACTGGATGCGTTTCTTGACTCTATGCTCCTCTCTAGACAAAAACCTCAGGTCTTCAACAAACCTGATCTCCTCCCCAGGAGCTTTCCGGATCCCACGGACTGCTCCTGGTTCCTGCCAGCCTTCTGCTGCAGGATGGATCAGGGACTCTGCTCCCATCTCACCCGATGTCCTCCCTCCCCAGGAACAAGGACACAACCAGGGATGAGTTCATCTTCTACTCCAAGCGGCTGATGCGGCTGCTGATCGAGCACGCCCTGTCCTTTCTGCCCCTGAAGGTGAGTGCCTGCTCTCTGTGTGACCACAACCGCGGCTCCTGCTCCGGAGCTCTTGGGCCACACAGACTCCGGCTCTGCCTGCATCCCCTTCTCCTCCTTTTGGCAGTCGGTGACGGTGGAGACGCCACAGGGGACCACGTATGAGGGGAAGCGGTTCCACAGGCAGAGGGTGAGATGTTTTCCTGCTCCCTTTATTCCCACTGGTATGGGCTGGGAGAACGTGGTGGCTCCTGGGATCCATCCTGGTGCAGATGTGCTGCTTGGTGGGGCTCGTTCCCAGCTCCCGTGGTGCCGGAGCTTGCCAGGGCAGCAACGGTGTTCTCCTCCCTTCCCCAGATTACCGGAGTGTCCATCCTGCGTGCTGGGGAGACCATGGAGCAGGCGCTCACAGCCGTGTGCAAGGACATCCGCCTGGGAAAGATCCTGATCCAGACCAACCACGACACCGGAGAGCCTGAGGTGAGCGGTACCCACGGTGAGTGGCGCCTGCGGCTCTGGCACGGAGCATCCCGGCACCACGGGATGGGTGACAACCTTTCCTTCCCTCTTCAGCTCCACTACCTGCGCCTTCCCAAGGAGATCAGCGAGGACTATGTCATCCTGATGGACAGCACCGTCTCCACCGGTGCCGCGGCAATGATGGCCGTGCGCGTCCTGCTGGTGAGTGGCTGGGGCGGTGGGGTCGGGGCGAGGAAACTCAACGTTCCCAGCACCGGCTGCACTCTCACGGCTCCATGTCCCGCAGGACCACGACGTGCAGGAGGACAGGATCTTCCTGCTGTCCCTGCTGATGGCTGAGATGGGCGTGCACTCCGTCGCCTACGCCTTTCCCCGTGTCCGCATCATCACCACTGCTGTGGACAAACGGATCAACGAGGAATTCCACATCATCCCAGGCATTGGTGAGCTCCGAGCAGGCTGGGCTGTATCCAGCCCCACGATCCAGTGCCCACGGCTGCACAGAGGGGTCCTGAGAGGGGTGGGATGGCCGTGGGGCCATGGCTGCTGTCACCTCACCCGCTTCTCTTGCCCCTCAGGTAACTTTGGGGACCGATACTTTGGCACCGATGGTCCGTCCGCCTGGAATGAAAATGACAACACAGACTGCTGAGCCGGCTGGCCGTGGGACCACCAGCCAGGCTAGCCAGCAGGCCACCCCCATGGCCAGGAGGAGCTCAGAACTGCCCCACGACGTGGCCCCCAGCCCCCGGCACTCCAGGACATGGGACCAGCCTCTTGCTGCCCTCTGCTCCCTTCCCTGGTGGAATGCCAGGAAACCGGGAAGGGAGCGGGGGTCTCCCTGCGTGTGAGGAGGAGGAGGAGGTCCGGACTCTGCGGCTCCTCTGGGCATGGCTGGGCGCTGGGCTGACTTACTGGCTGGAATCTTACTGGAATTCATATTTATTTGTATTTATTGGGAGCAGCCACCCTGGCTCTTCTGCAAGACTGGAAAACCATCAGGGACTGGGGCTCTTCTCAAGGAAACCACCTTGACCCCACGATTTTCACTCCATTGTCTCCGTGTCTAGCCACACTCCGGGCTATCTAACTGCACTCCAGGCTGTACTCCAGGCTGTCCAGTCCCACTCCGGGCTGTCCGGCTGTATTCCAGGCTGTCCAGCTGCACTTTGGACTGTCCAGCCGCGTTCCAGGCTGTCCAGTGGCGCTCTGGGCTGTCTGGCAGTACCGGTAACTGCTGGGAGGGTTCGGTATCCCAACACTCTCCCGGTGGTGCTCAGCCCCACGGTGCCATCCCAGGGACCAGAGCTGCTCCCGGGATCTGGGGTGCTGCCTCCCATGTTCCTCAGGTGCTTGGAGAGGGCGGCGCGGGAGCAGGATCGGCTCCGGAATGGGGCCTGGACTGAAGGGTCCCAGCGCTGCCCCCTCCCCGCTGCCCCGGCTGCCTTCATTTTGTACCCCAATAAAGGAGCAGCGCCACCCGGGATACCCGGCTGGGGAATGGGATATGAGATGTGGGATGTGGGATGCGGGATGTGGGATAGAGGATATGAGATGCAGGGTTATGAGATACAGGATACGGGATGTGGGATGCAGGATAGTGGATGTAGGATGTGGGATACAGGATATGGTATGCGGGATACTGGATGTGAGATGCAGGATACTGGATGTGGGATATGGGATGTGGGGTTATGGGATACTGGATGTGAGATGTGGGATACTGTATGCGGGATATGGGATGTGGGGTTATGGGATACTGGATGTGAGATGCGGGATAATGGGATGCAGGATACTGGATGTGAGATACAGGATGCAGGACACTGGATGTGGGATATTGGATATGGGGTTATGGGATACAGGATATGGTATGCAGGATACTGGATGTGGGATATGGGATGTGGGGTTATGGGATGGGTGGTTATGGGATACTGA
Source organism: Coccyzus lansbergi (assembly GCA_033558105.1). Taxonomy (NCBI): domain Eukaryota; kingdom Metazoa; phylum Chordata; class Aves; order Cuculiformes; family Coccyzidae; genus Coccyzus; species Coccyzus lansbergi. The sequence goes on from JAUMJK010002458.1 coordinate 32,770, forward strand.
ATGTGAGATGTGGGATACTGGATGCAGGATACTGGATGTGGGATATGGGATGTGGAGTTATGGGATACTGGATGTGAGATGTGGGATACTGGATGTGAGATGCGGGATAATGGGATGCAGGATACTGGTTGTGGGATACAAGATGCAGGACACTGGATGTGGGATATGGGATGGGGGGTTATGGGATACTGGATGTGAGATGTGTGATACTGGATGCAGGATACTGAATGTGATACAGGATGCAGGACACTGGATGTGGATTATGGGATGTGGGGTTGTGGGATACAGGATATGGTATGCGGGATACTGGATGCAGGATACGGGAATATGGGATATGGGATGGGCGTTATGGGATACTGGATGTGAGATGTGGGATACTGGATGTGTGATACAGGATGCAGGACACTGGATGTGGGATATGGGATGTGGGGTTATGGGATACAGGATATGGTATGCGGGATACAGGATGTGAGATGCAGGATACTGGATGTGGGATATGGGATGCGGGGTTATGGGATACTGGATGTGAGATGTAGGATACTGGATGTAGGATACTGAATGTGTGATATGGGATGTGGGGTTATGGGATACAGGATATGGTATGCGGGATACTGGATGCCGGATACGGGAATATGGGATATGGGATAGGGGGTTATGGGATACTGGATATGAGATGTGGGATACTGGTTGCAGGATATGGGAATATGGGATGTGGGGTTATGGGATACAGGATATGGTATGCGGGATACTGGTTGCAGGATATGGGAATATGGGTTATGGGATGGGGGGTTGTGGGATACTGGATGCAGGACACTGGATGTGGAATATGGAATGTGGGGTTATGGGATACTGGATGTGAGATGCGGGATACTGGATGCAGGATACTGGATGTGTGATACAGGATGCAGGACACTGGATGTGGGATATGGGATGCGGGGTTATGGGATACAGGATATGGCATGCGGGATACTGGATGTGAGCTGCAGGATACTGGATGTGGGATATGGGATGCGGGGTTATGGGATACAGGATATGGTATACGGGATAATGGGATGCAGGATACTGGGTGTGTGATACAGGATGCAGGACACTGGATGTGGGATATGGGATGTGGGGTTATGGGATACAGGATATGGCATGCGGGATACTGGGTGCAGGATATGGGAATATGGGATGGGGGTAATGGGATACAGGATGTGAGATGCAGGATACTGGATGCAGGGATATGGGATGCGGGGTTATGGGATACAGGATATGGTATGCGGGATACTGGATGCAGGCTACGGGAATATGGGATATGGGCAGGGGCTGCTGCCCAGCTCGGGGGGTCACTGGGGCAAGGGGCGTAGGGGGGGAAATCGGGGTGAACCCCACATCCAGGGGAGCCACGTCCAGCCCTGGTGCTGCTTCTAGGGGCACAGGAGGTGCGATAAAGGATATGGGAGATGGGACGCAGGAGCTGTGACACGGGCAGGGGCTGCTGCCCGGCTGGGGAAGCATCACCTGGACCAGGGGGTCGATGTGGGTGCTTGGGGTGTCCTGTGGGGGGGGGGGTGGGGCTGGGGTCCCGGTGCCCCCTGTGTTGGGTGTCCCAGTGCTGCCCTTCCCGGTGTCCCGGGGCAGCAGTGACCAGTGGCGTCTCTGTGTCCCGGACGGTGGGTGCTCAGTTTCCCGGTGCCCGGGTCGGGGTTCCCGGTGCCCGGGGGTGGTGGTGGTTGGGGGGGGGGGGGGGGGGGGGGGGGGGGATGGCGGCGGCGCGTGCGCGGAGCGTGGTTCGGGGCGGGGATCCCGCTGGCTGCCGGTGTCCCGGGGCGATGGCGGAGGCCGGGCGGGCGGCTCGGCGGCTGTCCCGGGCCGGGGAGAGCCTCTACCGGGTGCTGGGGCTCAGCAAGGGCAGCCCCCCCGAGGAGATCAGGAGAGCCTACCGGTACGGGACACCGGCAACCGGGGGGTTGGGGGGGGGGGGGGGCTGCCGGTAAGAGGGGGTTCCGGGTTGGGAGAAGAAGGGGGCTGCCGGTACCGGGGTAAGGTGGGGGATGGCATGGGAAGGGGGTGCCCCTAAGGAGGGGCTGCTCTTAACGGGGGAGTCCGGGATTGGGGGTATTGGGATGGGGGATCCGGGGTGGGGGGGGGGGCGGGATGGGGAGGGGCTACCGGTAAGAGAGGTCTGCTCTTAAGAGGGGAGTCCGGGATAGGGGGTACTGGGATGAGAGGTCCAGGTTGGGAAGTACTGGGATGGGGGTATTAGGATGGGGGGTACTGGGTTAGGGGGTATAGGGATAGGGGGTACTGGGATGAGAGGTCCAGGTTGGGAAGTACTGGGATGGGGGTATTAGGATGGGGGGGTACTGGGTTAGGGGGTATAGGGATAGGGGGTACTGGGTTAGGGGGTTTTGGGATGGGGAGTATTGGGTTAGGGGGTATCGGGATGGGGGGGTACTGGGTTAGGGGGTACTGGGATGGGGAGTACTGGGTTAAGGGGTATCGGGATGGGGGGTGGTATAGGGATGGGGGGGTACTGGAATGGGGGTATTAGGATGGGGGGTATTGGGATGGGGGGGTACCAGGTTAGGGGGTAACTGGGACAAGTGATCTGGGACAGGGGGTCCAGGACAGGGAGTCTGGGATGGAGGATGCGGGATGGGGAGTCTGAGTTGGGGGATGCGGGATGGGGGGTAGGAGGATTGGGAGGTCTAGGTTGGTGGTACCGGGACAAGGGGTCTGGGATGGGGGGGTACCGGGATAGGAGGTTTCGGGATGGGAGGTAACGGGATAGGGGGTAACTGGGACAAGTGGTCTGGGATGGGGGGTCCAGGACAGAGAGTCTGGGATGGAGGATGCGGGGTCTGAGTTGGGGGATCTGGGATGGGGAGTACTGGAATGGGGGCGTCTGGGTTTGTGGGTAGGTGGATTGGGAGGTCTAGGTTGGGGGTCCCGGGACAAGGGGTCTGGGATGGGGGTTCAGGATGTGGGTAACTGGAACAAGGAGTCTGGGACAGGGGGTCCAGGACAGGGAATCTGGGATGGAGGATGCGGGATGGGGAGTCTGAGTTGGGGGATATGGGATGGGGGGTAGGAGGATTGGGAGGTCTAGGTTGGGGGTACAGGGACAAGGGGTCTGGGATGTGGGGTACTGGGATGGGGGGGGTCCTGTTTGGGGGGTACCAGGCTGAGGGGATGCTGGCAAGAGGGGTTCAGGATGGATGAAGTGGAGGTCTGTAAGGGGTGGGGGGTGTATCCGGTATGTGGAGGCACCAGGACGGAGTGGGTCTGGTACCCGGAGCTCCGCCGCCAGGGCTGGGGGAGCTACTGGCATGGGAGGGGGTCTGGTATTGAGGTGCTGCTGGGATTGGGAGCTGCCAGGACAGGGTGAGTGGGCTACTGGTACCAGTGGGGGCAGATGGGGCTGTACCAGTACAGGGGAGGGGCTGACGGGATAGGGGATCCTGAAGGGGACGGTACTGGGAAGGGGGTGCCCAGGACTGGGTGCTACCAGTACAGGGGGGACTGCTGGGACAAAGGGGTTGCTGAGATGGAGGGGTGGCCTGGAGCAGGAGGGCTACCAGTACAGAGGTCCTGCTGTCCAGGGGTGAGGCCAGGGGGGTCTGTTCTGTTGTCCATCCCAGGGCTGAGATGCTGCGGGGTTCATCCTGGTTTCTGTCCCAGGAATGGTGCTGGAGGCATCCATCCCCTGGTCCATCCGGGGGATGAGGTTGTGTGGACACCGACCAGGGTCCAGTGTCCATGCCAGGGATGAGGTTGGGGGCGTCCATCCCGGGGCCAAGGTGCTGCAGAGTCTGTCCTAGGGTCCATCCCAGTGTCCACTCCGGGATTGATGCTGAGGGACACCATCTGAGTGTCTATCCCTGGGCCCATCCCAGGGATGAGTGCGTGCAGACACCAGCCCAAGGGGCCATCCCAGTACCCATCCCAAGGATGAGGAAGTGCAGACACCAGACCAGGAGTCTGTCCCAGGGTCTATCCTGAGGATCAGGTTGGGGGGATCCATCCCGGTGTCCATCCCATGTCCCATGCCAGAGATGAGGAGGTGTGGGCACCATCCACGGGTTCCATCCTGGTGTCCATCCCAGAGATGAGGATGTGTGGACATCAGCCGAGGGCTCCATTGTGGGATCCATCCCAGAGCCTGGACCTATCCCATCTGCCCTGTCCTGCAGGAAGCTGGCGCTCAAGTACCACCCGGACAAGAACCCAGATGACCCGGAGGCAGCCGAGCGCTTCAAGGAGATCAACAGCGCCCACGCCACATTGAGCGATGAGTCCAAGCGCCAGATCTATGACCAGTACGGCTCCCTCGGGCTCTACGTGGCCGAGCAATTCGGCGAGGATGCCGTCAAGCACTACTTCCTCATGTCCAAGTGGTGGTTCCAGGTGAGGCCTACCCGCCTTCGGCATCGCTGGAGCTCTGGGACGTGCCGGGTGGTGTGACGGACGCTTCCATCCCCTGTGCAGGCCCTGGCTCTGTGCTGCGGTGCGCTGACCTGCTGCTGCTGCTGCTGCTGTTGCTTCTTCTGCTGCGGGAAGTGCTGCCCGCCCAAGGAGGACGAGCCCTACAAGTACGTGGACCCGGAGGACCTGGAGGCACAGATGCGAGCGGAGGACAGCGGTGAGTGTGGCTACCGGCAGCTGCTGAGCCCTGACACCCAGGACTGCCTGGCATTCACTTTTTGGGGGACACCCTGCATCTCACCTCCCCGGTGGGACAGAGCTGGGGGGATCAGATGGGGCTGAGCTGCTTCCCTTGTTACCAGCCAGCCCACAGCGTCTCTGATCTGGAGCAGGGCTGGTGACAGTGGTACAGGGAAGCACCACACAGGCCATGGGGATGCCTTCTCCTCATAGAATCATAGAATCGTAGAACAACCAGGTTGGAAGGGACCCATCAGATCATCGAGTCCAACCGTAACCATCGGATCGTCGAGTCCAACCATAGTCTCCTCCCTCCTTTTCCCCTGGCAATAGCTGGAAGATGCTTGGATCCATGCATTCCCAGTGAGGGAGCATTGGGAGAGCAGCTGGACTCTAGGCTGGCTCCAGTTCCCAGGCACTGAGCATGCTGGTGCCTGCAGGGAGTCCCAGATCACTGCTCGCCAACACCGTGGGATGGGGTGCAACCGCTGACCTGCAGCTTCTCTTTTTTCCAGGTCCACAGATCCCAGTTGTGGCGCAGCCACCGCCTGCCAGCGTGGAGCCCTTGCCGGCTGCCAGCACCAAGAACGATGCCTGAGGTGGCCACGGTCCCACCGGCTGCCCCGGTATGCCGGCCAGGGATTCTCCTTTGGGACTGCTGCTCTCCGGGACCCTACTCGTGCCACCCGACGTGGTTCTCCCGCCTCAGGGTGGCTGAAATCTCAGGTTTATTCAGCCAGCACCAGCTCCGGGACGATGCCTCCGGCTCCCCGTGCCTCGCCCGCTGCCCTGTTCCCACCCAGCACCAGCAACCGTGAGCAGAGGCTTCTCCGGGCCAGGCTCTGGATCTTCCAAGCGGGAGCCGAGCGCGTCCAAGACCGTAGCACTGTAATCCGGGGCTGGGCTGCACCCGCTGCGCGTCCCCCCCGGGTCCCCTCCGACAGGCGCTGGGTGTCAAACGCTGCCGATGGGGCTGGGGTCGTATCCTGTGCACCTTCCTCATCGCTGCGGCGTTCCGGGGCGCCGGCAGCCGCTGGCGGGTGCCCCGCAGGGCTGGGCCCTGGGCAGGCACTTTCCTTGGGTTTGTATGGGTTTGTGGGCACCATTAAAGGATGGCGGGAGGGGAGTGTGGTGGCCGGTGGTCTCTGTCGCGACGGAACATTCTGCCTGTGCCGGGGGCTGAGGGCACAGGTCACCTTGCTTCTGCCACTGCCGTCCCAGTGGGAGATGGCTGCTCGGGGCAGGAGCTGTGGGGTCATAGTAGGTGAGGATTGGGGCCATCCTTACTCCCCAGAGCAGCTCCGCTACCCCGGGACCCTTCTCACCGCCTATGCTGATCCTGCTGGGCCAGGCTGTGCAGCTCCATCCCCATCTCCCGGCATCCCGGTGGGAGACGGCTGCTCCAAGGGGCTAGTGGTGTAGCCCGGCTCATTCCTGGCTCTGAGACCCTTCCCTGCGTTGATCCCGCTGTGCTGTGCTGCCCTGGAGCCCAGCATCCCGCTGCCCAGCTCCTGCCCCAAGGGGGAAAGAGGGGCCAGGGGACACCGAGCCCTTGGCCATTCCCTTGGCCGCGTGGGCTCTGCCTCACTCCCTAAATATAGCGGGGAGCCAGGGCGAGTGGAGCACCAGGCTGTCCCTGGCACCGGCTGCCCGGGCACCCTTCCACACCACTGCTGGGGGGCCTGGACGGGGCCCTCGAAGCCTCTGAGCTTCCCGGGATGCTGGTCCTGGTTCCAGGCAGTCCTTGCTGGGTCAACCGACCCCAGGGTCAGCAGGTCCTGGGAGTCAGTGGGTCACTTGGCCGGCTGGTCCTGTGGTCAAACTGTCCTAGGATGCCAGTCCCAGCTGGTCTTGGGGGTCAGCGGGTGCTGGGATGCTGGTCCCGGCGTCACCCAGTCGTGGGGATCGGCCCATGCCAGGATGCCAGTGGTGGCTTCCACCGGTCCCAAGGTGACCTGCTCCCGGTGCCGGTGGGTGTTACCCAGATCAGGGCTCCCAGGATGCTAGTTCTGGGATGGGTTCTGGGTTCTGGCCCCCGCCGGGATGCCCAGGGTCACCGTCCCGGTGGTGGCCCCCACCGTGACTCAGTGTCACCCGACGCTGCTGACAGCTGCGGGGTGGGGGCCGCTAAAAATAGCGCCCGGCTCACCGGGCAGAGAGGGACTGGGCTGGAGAGGGGCTAAGCGGGACCGGAGAGGGGCTAAACGGGACGGGACTGGGGCTAAACGGGACTGGAGTGGGGCTGAGTGAGGCTAAACGGGATTGGAGTGGGGGTAACGGGACCAGAGTGTGGCTCGACAGGGCCAAACGGGACTGGAGCGAGTCCAAACAGGGCTAAACGGAACCGGATTGTGGCTCAACGGGGCTAAAGGGGACCAGAGCGAGTCTAAACGGGGCTAAACGCGATCTGAGTGGGGCTAAACAGGGCTGAGTGGAACCAACCAGGACAATGAACTTCGCGGTGGGACTGAAGCCGCTGCTGGCGGAGGCGCGGAACATGGAGAGTCTGGAGAAGCAGCTGATCTGCCCCATCTGCCTGGAGATGTTCTCCAAGCCTGTGGTGATCCTGCCCTGCCAGCACAACCTCTGCCGCAAGTGCGCCAACGACGTCTTCCAGGTGACCCGGGATGGGACTCCAGGATGGGACCCTGGGAACAACCCTGGCCCGGCTGGGAACTGGGGCCATGTCTGTATCCATGTCCATACCTGTGTCCATGTCATTGTCCATGTGCAGGCCTGTGTCCATATCCATGTCCATATCCATGTCCCTTTCTATGTCTGTGTCCCTCTCCATGTCCCTGTCCATGACCATGTCTCTACCCATGTTCATGTCCATATACATATCTATGTCCCTGTCCATGACCATGTCCCTATCCATGTTCATGCCCATGTCCATGTCTGTGTCTGGGTTTTGGTCCATGTCCATGTCTCAGTCTATGTCCATGTCTGTGTCCATATCCATGTCCATGTTCCTGTCCATGACCATGTCTCTCTATCCATGTTTGTGTCCATGTTCATGTCTGGGTCTGGGTCTCAGTCCATGTCCATGTCTGTGTCCATATCCATGTCCATGTCCCTATCTATGTCTGTGTCCCTCTCCATGTCCCTGTCCATGACCATGTCTCTACCCATGTTCATGTCCATATACATATCTATGTCCCTGTCCATGACCATGTCCCTATCCATGTTCCTGTCCATGTCTGTGTCTGGGTTTTGGTCCATGTCTGTCTCAGTCTATGTCCATGTCTGTGTCCATGTCCTTATCTATGTCTGTGTCCCTCTCCATGTCCCTGTCCATGACTATGTCTCTACCCATGTTCATGTCCGTATACATATCTATGTCCCTGTCCCTGTCCATGACCACGTCCCTATCCATGTTCCTGTCCATGTCCATGTCTGGGTTTTGGTCCATGTCTGTGTCCATATCCATGTCCATGTTCCTGTCCATGACCATGTCTCTCTATCCATGTTTGTGTCCATGTTTGTGTCTGTGTCTGGGTCTCGGTCCATGTCCATATCTGTGTCCATATCTTATCCATATCCCTGTCTATGTCTGTGTCCCTCTCCATGTCCCTATCCCTGTCCATGACCAAGTCCCTGTCTATGTCCGTGTCCATTCCCATGTCCATGTCCATGTCTGAGTGTAGGTCTTGGTCCATGTCCATGTCTGTGTCCCTCTCCACGTCCCTGTCCATGACCATGTCTCTCTCCATGTTCGTGTCCATGTCCCTCTCCAGGGGGCACAGGGCTGGGGCGCTGGGTGGATGGGCTGTAGTGGGGCTGCTGGGGGTTGCCAGGGGGTGTGGGGGGCACAGGGGTCCTGAGGTGCTGGAGGGGGTGCTGGGGGGCATGTCAGGGGCTGGGAAGGGAGATTTGGGGAGCGGGGGGGGGGGGGGATTGCTACTGGGGGTGCCAGGGGCTGGGAAGGGAGACTTGGAGGGGCTGGGATTGCTGCTGGGGGTGCCAGGGGCTGGGAAGGGAGATTTGGGGGTGGGTGGGATTGCTACTGGGGGTGCCAGGGGCTGGGAAGGGAGATTTGGGGTGGGGGTGGGATTGCTGCTGGGGGTACCAGGGGCTGGGAAGGGAGATTTGGGGTGGGGGGGGATTGCTGGTGGGGGGTGCCAGGGGCTGGGAAGGGAGATTTGGGGTGGGGGTGGGATTGCTGGTGGGGGTGCCAGGGGCTGGGAAGGGAGATTTGGGGTGGGGGTGGGATTGCTGGTGGGGGTACCAGGGGCTGGGAAGGGAGATTTGGGGTGGAGGGGGGTTGCTACTGGGGGTGCCAGGGGCTGGGAAGGGAGATTTGGGGGTGGGGGTGGGATTGCTGCTGGGGGTGCCAGGGGCTGGGAAGGGAGATTTGGGGGTGGGGGTGGGATTGCTGCTGGGGGTGCCAGGGGCTGGGAAGGGAGATTTGGGGGTGGGGGTGGGATTGCTGCTGGGGGTGCCAGGGGCTGGGAAGGGAGATTTGGGGTGGGGGTGGGATTGCTGCTGGGGGTGCCAGGGGCTGGGAAGGGAGATTTGGGGTGGGGGTGGGATTGCTGCTGGGGGTGCCAGGGGCTGGGGGTGCCGGGGAAGGAGGTACTGGGGGCTCCGCGGCGGGGGCCGTCGAGGGTGTGGGGGCTCTGAGCGCTCCCCCCGTCCCCCCCCCCCATCCCCAGGCGTCCAACCCGCTGTGGCAGTCTCGGGGTCCGAGCGCGGTGCCGTCGGGGGGCCGGTTCCGCTGCCCGTCGTGCCGGCACGAGGTGGTGCTGGACCGGCACGGGGTGTACGGGCTGCAGCGGAACCTGCTGGTGGAGAACATCATCGACATCTACAAGCAGGAGTCCGCCAGGTGCTGGGGGGGGAGACGGGGGGGGGAGCAGTGGGGATGCCCTAGGGAAGCGGGGAGTGCAGTGGGGCAGTGGTGACCCCATGGGGCAGTGGGGAGCGCAGTTGGGCAGTGGGGACACCATGGGGCAGCAGGGAGCTCAGGGGGCAGTGGGGAGCTCAGGGGACAGTGGGGACATCATGGGGCAATAGGGAGTTCAGGGGGCAGTGGGGAGGTCAGAGGGGCAGTGGGGATCCCATAGGGAAGTGGGGAGTGCAGTGGGGCAGTGGTGACCCTCATGGGGTAGTGGGGAGCTCAGGGGGCAATGGGGACACCATGGGGCAATGGGGACTTCAGGGGGCAGTAGAGAGTGCAGTGGGGCAGTGGGGAGTGCAGTGGGGCAGTGGTGACCCTCATGGGGTAGTAGGGAGCTCAGGGGGCAACGGGGACACCATGGGGCAATGGGGACTTCAGGGGGCAGTAGAGAGTGCAGTGGGGCAGTGGGGAGCTCAGGGGGTAATGGGGACACCATGGGGCAATGGGGAGCTCAGGGGCAGTGGGGAGATCAGAGGGGCAGTGGGGACCCCATAGGGAAGTGGGGAGCTCAGTAGGGACAATGGGGAGCTCAGGGGGACAGTGGGAACACCATGGGGCAGTGGGGAGGTCAGAAGGGCAGTGGGAAGGTCAGAGGGGCAGTGAGGAGGTCAGAGGGGCAGTGGGAATCCTATAGGGAAGTGGGGAGTGCAGTGGGGCAGTGGTGACCCCATGGGGCAGTGGGGAGCTCAGGGGGCAGTGGGAAGTGCAGTGGGGTAGTGGGGAGCTCAGGGGGCAATGGAGACCCCATGGGGCAGTGGGGAGTTCAGGGGGAAAGTGGGGACACCATGGAGCAAGGGGGAGTTCAGGGGGCAGTGGGGAGGTCAGAGGGAAGTGGGGAGTGCAGTGGGGCAGTGGTGACCCCATGGGGCAGTAGGGAGCTCAGAGGGACAGTGGGGACACCATGGGGCAGCAGGGAGCTCAGAGGGACAGTGGGGAGCACCATGGGGCAGTGGGGAGTGCAGTGGGGCAGTGGGTTGCTCAGGGGCACAGCGGGGAGAGCAGTGGGACAGTGGGGACACCATGGGGCAGTGGGGAGCTCAGGGAGCAGTGGGGAGATCAGAGGGGCAGTGGAGACCCCATAGGGAAGTGGGGAACTCAGTGGGGACAATTGGGAGCTCAGGGGACAGTGGGGACATCATGGGGCAATGGGGAGTTCAGGGGGCAGTGGGGAGTGCAGTGGGGCAGTGGGGAGCTCAGGGGGCAATGGGGACCCCATGGGGCAACGGGGAGCTCAGGAGGGCAGTGGAGACACAATGGGGCAGTGGGGAGATCAGGGGGATAGTGGGGAGTTCGGGAGGACAGTGGGAACCCCATAGGGCTTCGGAGAGCTCAGTGGGGACCCCATGGGGCAGCGGGCACCCCATAGGCTGGCAATCCCTAAGGGTGAAAGGGGGCTCAGGCACAGGGAAGGGGTCTGGGTCCCACCTGAAGGCTGGAGTTTAGGAGGAAGTTTTTCACACAGAGGGTCATTGGGCACTGGAACAGGCTGCCCAGGGAGGTGGTTGATTCACCTTCCCTGGAGGTGTTTAAGGCACAGGTGGATGAGGTCTTGAGGGACTTGGTTTAGTGTTAGATAGGAATGGTTGGACTCGATGATCCAATGGGTCCCTTCCAACCTGGTTGTTCTATGATTCTATGATGGGTTCAGGGTAAGGGTGTCCGTGGGTGCCGTGCTGGGGATGTCTGTGGGTGCTGTGCCCACCAGGGGTCACGATTCCGCCTCTCCCCCCGCCCCCAGGCCCCTGCACGCCAAGGCCGAGCAGCACCTAATGTGTGAGGAGCACGAGGATGAGCGCATCAACATCTACTGCCTGCGCTGTGAGGCACCCACCTGCTCCCTCTGTAAGGTCTTCGGGGCACACAAGGACTGCGAGGTCGCCCCTCTGCCGGCCGTGTACCAGCGACAGAAGGTGGGGAGGCCCGGGGGATCTAGAGAGTGCCCTCCCACACCATGCTATGCCATCCCATCCCATCCCATCCCATCCCATCCCATCCCATCCCTGGAGAAGAAGAGGCTGAGGGGAGACCTCATTGTTCTCTACGACTACCTAAAAGGAGGTTGTGGAGAGGAGGGAGCTGGGCTCTTCTCCCAAGTGACAGGGGACAGGACAAGAGAGAATGGCCTCAAACTCCGCCAGAGGAGGTTTACGCTGGACATTAGGAAAAAAAAATCACAGTAATGGTGGTTGGGCACTGGAACAGGCTGTCGTGGGAGGTGGTTGACTCACCTTCCCTGGAGGTATTTAAGGGATGGGTGGACGAGACGCTGAGGGGCATGGATTAGGGTTTGATAGGAATGGTTGGACTCCATGATCCGGTGGGTCTCTTCCAACCTGGTGATTCTTTGCCATCCCATCCCTCACCCCAATCCATCCCCTCCCAGAGCGAGCTGAGTGATGGCATTGCCATGCTGGTGGCAGGCAACGACCGCATCCAGGCCATCATCACCCAGATGGAGGAGATCTGCCACACCATTGAGGTGGGTCAGGGGGCCCCTGTGTCTTCCTCACATCCCCAGGGTTGGCGGTGGGGATGTGATGGGGCAGCCCCTGAGCCCCACGGCTCCCACAGGAGAACGGTCGGCGGCAGAAGCAGCACCTGGGGCTGCGCTTTGACGCGCTCTATGGCATCCTGGAGGAGCGGAAGAAGGAGCTGCTGCAGAGCATCGCACAGGAGCAGGAGGAGAAGCTGCAGCACGTGCGAGGACTCATCCGGCAGTACGGAGACCACCTAGAGGCTTCCTCCAAGCTGGTGGAGTCAGCCATCCAGGCTATGGAGGAGCCCCAGATGGCTGTGTACCTGCAGGTCTGGGGCTGGAACCGAGGGGAGCAACTGGGAGTGTCAGGACCTTCTGAGGGCAATGAGGTTCCTCCCAGGATCTGGGGCTGCCCCCAGGACCTTGGCTGGGGGCAGGAACCTCCAAGGTCCCATTGCTGACCCTTATCCCTTTCCTCCACAGCACTCCAAGGAGCTACTGAAGAAGTGAGTGGGGCTGGGGGGCTCTGGGGCACTGGCACAGGATGGGGGCTCATGGTCCTGCAGGATCACAGCCACGTCCAATGTGACCATGGTTGTGTGGGGGGGGTCTGGGAGTCCACATCTGGGTGTAGAGGGGTGCAGCAGGGGTCATGGGGGTGCTTCCCCCCCCAACTCTGGTCCCGCAGGATCATAGACATGTCCAAGGTGCCCATGAGCAGCCGCCCTGAGCCGGGCTACGAGCGCATGGACCACTTCTCCGTCAACGTGGACTGCGTGGCCGAGATGCTGCGGACCATCGAGTTCCAGACAGGTACCGGTGCCAGGCGTCACTGCCAGGATGGGGACTGTGCCAGGGGGGCCTGGTGCCTATGCCGAGGGGACAGGGGACCTGCTGAGCTGCCCCTGCCCACAGAGCCACTGGCTGAGGAGGAGGCGGATGGAGTGGGGGACGGCAGCGAGGCCACAGGCGACGAGGAGCGGCTGGACAGCGTGGAGGCCACTGAAGCCACCGAGGGTGAGCCCTGCTGTGCCATGCTAGGTCCAGTCCTGTTCAATGTCTTCATCAATGACCTAGATGAAGGCATTGAGGGTACCCTTAGCAAGTTTGCAGATGACACAAAGCTGTGTGGAAGTGTGGATCTGCTAGAGGGTAGGGAGGCTCTGCAAAGGGACCTAAACAGGCTGGACCACTGGGCAGTGTCCAATGGCATGAGGTTTAACACGGCCAAATGCCGGGTCCTGCACTTGGGGCACAACAACCCTGTGCAGATACAGACTGGGAGAAGTCTGTCTAGAAAGCTGCCAGGAGGAGAGGGACCTGGGGGTGTTGGTCGACAGCTGACTGAACATGAGCCAGCAGTGTGCCCAGGTGGCATCCTGGCTTGGATCAGAAATGGTGTGACCAGCAGGTCCAGGGAGGTTATTCTCCTTCTGTACCCAGCACTGATGAGGCCACTCCTTGAATCCTGTGTTCAGTTCTGGGCCCCTCACCACAAGAAGGATGTTGAGGCTCTGGAGCAAGTCCAGCGAAGAGCAACAAAGCTGGTGAAGGGGCTGGAGAACAGGCATTATGAGGAGCGGCTGAGAGAGCTGGGGGTGTTTAGCCTGGAGAAGAGGAGGTTGAGAGGAGACCTCATTGCTCTCTACAACTACCTGAAAGGAGGTTGTAGAGAGGAGGGAGCTGGCCTCTTCTCCCAAGTGACAGGGGACAGGACAAAAGGGAATGGCCTCAAGCTCCACCAGGGGAGATTTAGGCTGGAGATTAGGGGGAGGTTTTTCACAGAAAGGGTGATTGGGCATTGGAATAGGCTGCCCAGGGAGGTGGATGATTCACCTTCCCTGGAGGTGTTTAAGGCATGGGTGGATGAGGTCTTGAGGGACTTGGTTTAGTGTTTGATAGGAATGGTTGGACTAGAAGATTCGATGGGTCCCTTCCAACCTGGTTGTTCTATGATTCTATGCTGTGCTGTGCCATAATGTTCCGTGCTATGCTGTGCCAAGCCCTGCTGTGCCATCCCATGGTGTGCTGTACCGTGCTGTGCCATGCCGTGCCTTGCTGTGCTGCAATGTGCTTGGCTTCTGCACTTGTCCCCAGGCCATGGGGGTGGTTGGGGGCAGTGGGGGTGGTTGGGGGCAGTGGGGCCCAGAGGGCTGGGGCTGTTCCGTGTCCATGGAGGGGGATGATGTCACGTCATGCCATGGTGTGCCCTTCTGTGTGGTGCTGTGTCATGCTGCATTGTGCCATGCCGTGCCGTGTGGTGCTGTGCCATTCCACGGTCGGTGCCGTGTCTGCATGGCTGTGCTGTGGCCCTGTTGGTTGTGGGGGTCCTGCTCGGTGCTGGGGTGCCCCTGCCTCCAGCATGTCCCTCACTTTCCCCTGCAGATGTGGGGCCGAGGCAGAAGCCAGCAAGCTCCCCCCATGGTGAGACCCTCACCGGGATGGGGTGGGAGGACAGGGCCAGGCCATGGGGTGCCGTGGGGCAGAGGAGGATGGCTGGGTGTGGGGATGGGGGGGTTCACACCTGGGGTCCTCCAGGCCTTCCCTGCCTGGTCCTGGGGTCCCCACTGTGCAATGCTGAGGCTGCTTTCCCGCACAGGTCAGCACTGAGCCGACACTGTGGGCTGCAATAGCACCACCAGCTCATCTTGTCCCAACACCCATCAGTGAACCCCAACCCTGCTGCTACGACCCCCGGACATCAGACCCCACTCCTGTGAGCCCCAAACTCCAGACTCCTGCCCTGCCACTGTGACTCCCGACCGCTGACCCCCAGCTCTGTGACTGCGACCTCCAAGTGCTGCAGCCCAGCCTTGGTGCTGCCACCCACAAACACCAGACCCCAACCCTCCCACTGTGCTGCCCCCTCAGTGCTGGAACTGCTTCTCTCGACATTAAACTGCGTGGGAAGACATCATCTCAGTGCGGTGTGTGGGTCTGGGGGGCACGGGGGCTGCCCTAAACCCAGCTCTCCGACCACTTTGTGGGATCCAGTCGAGCTGGACCACAGCCCCCAAACCAGCTCTCCAACCACTCCATGAAATCCAGTCGAGCTGGACTCCAACCTCACTGCCCCAGCGATGTCCCTGACTCCACGTGAGGGTCCATTTTCCTAGGGATTTTCAGTACTGTTTGGTTCCAGTGCAGCCAAAAGCTTGGCACTCCAGTCCCTGCAAGTGGGGTTCTGCCCCCCCTGCTGCTGGGGGATGCATAGAACCCCCGGCCCCACCAGCTGCCCTGCCGCTCCGGACACCGTCACAGCATCACGGTCCCCTGGGTGCTCCGAGCAAACAGTGCTGGGATGAGTTGGCTGAGTACACAGCTGGCAGCGCTGCGCTCGGCGCTGGGTCACAGCTTGTGCCCCCCGTCCGCCTGCCGGGACCCCCAGCTGCGTCACCTGCCTTGTCCCGTTTGAACGTGGCGTCACAGCTGATGCAGCCGATGATGCCCACAGCAAAGGCTTCTTGAATCATAGAATCACCAAGTTGGAAAAGACCCACCAGATCATCGAGTCCAACCATTCCCATCAATCACTAAACTATGTCCCTCAGTGCCTTGTCCACCTGTCCTTTAAACACCTCGAGGGAAGGTGACTCAACCACCTCCCTGGGCAGCCTCTGCCAGTGCCCAATGACCCTTTCTGTGAAAACTTTTTTCCTGATGTCCAGCCTGACCCTCCCCTGGTGGAGCTTGAGGCCATTCCCTCTTGTCCTGTCCCCTGTCACTTGGGAGAAGAGCCCAGCTCCCTCCTCTCCACAGCCTCCTTTTAGGTAGTTGTAGAGAGCAATGAGGTCTCCCCTCAGCCTCCTCTTCTCCAGGCAAGGGACATTGAGAGACAAGGCTGGGCAGTGTCACGTTGTCCGCAAATGCCACTCCCTTTCCTTGCTGGGGCTGGCTGGGACCCCAGTACCCAGCAGACTGGGACTCCCACAGGGAACCCAAGGGGCTGCCAGGGGCTGGGGCACAGGGTGCCAGAGCATGAGCAAAGATAGGAGACTGGGAAACAGAATGCAGGTGCATGGAAGGTCCTGGTGAATCTGGGGTTGGGACAGAGTCATGGAATCATGGAATTCTTTGAGTCAGAAGTGACCTCAAACCCATCCAGTTCCAACCCCCTGCCATGGGCAGGAACACCTCCCACTGCATCAGGTTACTCCAAGCCCCATCCAACCTGGCCTGGAACATCTCCATCCCCACAACCACTCATGTCCACCCACTACTGCCCCAGTCCCAGTGAAGGTAGACGTTCTCAGCCCTGGCTGGGACTGGGATAAGGGATGTCTCTGCTCTCCTGCCTCCACAGGTTGTAAGGGAGGATCAGTGCCATGGCCCCAGCTTGGCTACCTCCCCCTCCCCAGCCCCAGTCTGTCCCTTGGGCAGCCAAAGTGGACTCCCCCCTTGACTCTGCACCCCCCCACCCCATCCCGGTTCCTCTGCCTGCCCAATACCCTCCCTGCAGATACAGGCAAGGGTTTTAACTCCTTCCTTTGTTGTCCATTCCTCCATGTGTTTGTCCCCTGCCTCTCCCTGAGCTGGGTCTCCACCATGGGCCCCCATCATCTCCAAGCCAACCTCCCACTGCATCCATGTCTCTCTCTCTCTCCCTGGTTCCAACTCTACCGTGCATCCCTGCAGCCATCAATCTGGGAGTCAGTGGGGGTGAGTTACTGGAAAAGAGAAAGCTGTGGGGAGACCTTAGAGCAGCCTCCCAGGACTGAGAGGGGCACCAGGAAAGCTGGGGAGGGGCTCTTGATCCGGGAGTGCAGGGACAGGATGAGGGGGGAACAGTTTTCAGCTGAAAGAGGGGAGATGGAGCTGAGATGTGTTTAAGACACAGGTAGATGAGGTCCTGAGGGACATGGTTTAGTGTTTGATAGGAATGGTTGGACTCGATGATCCGATGGGTCTCTTCCAACCTGGTGATTCTATGATTCTATAAGATACCAGGAAGAAATTTCTTCCAATCCAAACCATTCCAGGATTCTATGATTCGACTGGAGCTAAACATGTTGTGGAACAGGAGGGACACCACCACAAAAAGCTCTCAGCAGTGAACTCTGAGCCGGAGAGGAGGCAGACACAATCTCTCCATGCGAAGGGGCCACCAGCACCCTGGGATGCGGAGGGTGAGCCCTCCTCTCCTGGGCAGGTGGTGCCTGCAGAGCCCTGACCAGGCTGGAGCTGTGCAGCTGCGGAGAAGGAAAGCTCAGGATCCAGGGAAGGGCCCCAGCGATGCTGAGGGGACTGGAGCATCCGCTGCGTGAGAAGGCACTGAGATTGCTCAGCTGGAGCAGAGAAGCAGGAGTGTTATTGAATCCCTGTGTATTCACGCCTGAGGGGAGGGAGAGAAGATGGAGCTGAGCTGTTCCCAGTGGTGCCCACGGACAGGACCAGGGGCAACGAGTTCAAACTAAAAACACAAGAAATCCCACTGAAGTTTATTTTGAAAGTTTTAGGGTGGAGAGGTTTCTTTGCTTGTATTTTTTTTTTTTTTTCCTCAAAAAGTGCTTCTTTTTTAACCATGAGGCTGACCAAACGGGTTACCTGGACCAGGCTGCCCCGAGAAGCCATCGTCTCAACCCATGGACTCCCTGAGGGGTGAGAGGCCCCTGGAGGTGTTCAAGGCCAGGTTGGATGGGGCTTGGAGCAACCTGATCCTGTGGGAGGTGTCCCTGCCCATGACAGGGGGTTGGAACTGGATGGGCTTTGAGGTCCCTTGCAGCCCAAACCATTCCGTGAGGACGAAATGCTCCCCACTGTGTCCCTCTTCACCTTCCCTGGAGGTATTTAAGGCACAGGTAGATGAGGTCCTGAGGGGCATGGTTTAGTGTTTGATAGGAATGGTTGGACTAGATGATCCGATGGGTCTCTTCCAACTTGGTTGTTCTATGAGTCTATGATTCTCTTCCTGCTTTCGGGTCCTGACCAGCACTGCGTGTCCTACAGAGAACCCCCAACCCTGCTGCTCCTGCACAGGGTGGGGCTGTGTCCCTCTGGAATTTGTCCCCCCAGCCTCATGAGCCCAGAGTTCTGCTTCCCCCAGCTAATGTCCTGGTTGCCCGCGGTTCAGTGCAGCACCCCTTGTCCTGCTTCCGATGGGGAGGCACCCACCATTCCCACCTCTCCGTGCCCTCCACACCCACAGGGGCCGGGAGCCTCTTCCCCATGGAGACTGCAGTGCAGCCCCCGCCCCCAACCCCGACTCAGGACCAACACACCCCAGGGATGCTCAGCCTGAACTCCATTCCCAGTGAGCCCGGTCCCCATTCCCAGTGAGCATGTAACCCATTCCCAATGAGCCTGGTCCTCATTCCCGGTGACCCTGGTCCCCATTCCCAGTGAGCATGTAACCCATTCCCGATGAGCCTGGTCCTCATTCCCGGTGACCCTGGTCCCCATTCCCGGTGAGCATGTAACCCATTCCCGATGAGCCTGGTCCCCATTCCCAGTAAGCATGTAGCCCATTCCCAGTGAGCCCAGTCCCCATTCCCAGTGAGCATGTAACCCATTCCCGGTGAGCCCGGTCCCCATTCCCAGTGAACCTGGTCCTCATTCCCGGTGAGCCCGGTCCTCATTCCCAGTAAGCATGTAACCCATTCCTGATGAGCCTGGTCCCCATTCCTGGTGAGCCTGGTCCCCATTCCTGGTGAGCCTGGTCCCCATTCCCGGTGAGCATGTAACCCATTCCCGGTGAGCCTGGTCCTCATTCCCAGTGACCCCAGTCCCCATACCCAGTGAGCCCGGTCCCCATTACAAGTATGCCCGGTCCTCATTCCCAGTGAGCCTGGTCCTCATTCCCAGTGAGTCTGGTCCCCATTCCCGGTGATCCCGGTCCCCTCGTGCCCTGCACTCGCTCACACCTCATTTTTCCATCACGTTTTATTACAAAACTGTGTGCAGGGACCTGGTGCGGCTGTGCCGGTACCGGTACCGCTCACCCCAGCGCTGGCGACGAGTCGAGCGCAGACGGTGCCGCTACCGCTGCCGAGCTCCTTGGTGCCGGTGCCGAGCTTGCCGGTACCGGCTCCGAGTTCACCGTTTCCCGGTGCGGCTCCGATGTTTCGGGACGCGCCCAGCGCCCCGTAGGGTGGAGGGTGCGGCGGTCCCGGTGTCCCGGTGCCCCGGGAGGGCTCAGCGCCCGACGGCGTCGAGGATGCGGCGGTTGGCGTCGGCTCGGGCTCGCTGGCTCTGGGCTCGGGCGAGCAGCAGCAGGTGCCGCAGGAGGTGGAAGGTGAGGTCGATGGAGAGCGGCGGCTCCTCCCGCCGCGTCCGCCACGGCTCCGGTGGCACCGGCCACGCCGGCCGGCCCCGCGCCTCGACCCCCGCCGCCTCCGCCGCCGCCGGGACGGAGCCGTCGGGGCGGGCGAGCAGCAGCAGCAGGAGGGCGAGCAGCGCCCGGCGCATCCTCGGCTCCCAGAGCACCTGCGGGGCTGCGGGATCAGCGACACCGGGGGGGGCCACCTCCCGGTTCCCTGCACCCCCCCCCTCCCCCCCCCCCCCCCCCACCACCCCCGGTCCCCTGCCCGGTGCTCCGTCCCCGTTCCCCAATCCGGTCCCCTAGCCCCGTACCCGGTGCTCAGTCCCGTCCCAGCCTGTGCTCGGGGTGGATGGTCCCGCGGGGCTGAGCCGGCGGCGCGGGAAGGGGTTATAAAGGGCCGGGAGCTCGGGCTGACGTCAGCGCCGGGTGGGGGCGGGGGGGGAGGGGTGGGGGGGGCAACCGGTGGGGGCAACGGCCACCCCTGCCCCCAGCACCGACCCAGGGCGCCCCCCGGCACCGACCGGTGCCGGGGGTCGCCCTGGGTCGGTGCTGGGGGCAAGGTACCCCCGGTCCCCCCCCGGTCCCCCCCCGGCCCCCCCCCGGTCCCCCCTCTCCGCCGCCCCCCAACCCCAAGCGCCCGGTGCCCGTGGAGCTGCTGTCCGTGGTGCTGAACTCAGGCCCATAGGGCAGGCTGAGCTGTGGCTGCTTGGTGTGGGCCCTGAGTGGTAACGTCCGGCAGTGATGTCCTGGGCAGGCACCGGTTGTAGCCATGGGGTCGGCTCTGTGCAGGGATGGAGCCATTGGACACCGGCACCATCAGCCACCAGCACCCATCAGCCACCAGCACTCATCAGCCACTAGTACTCATCAGACACCAGCACTCATCAGTCATCAGCACCCATTGGGCACCAGCAGCCATCAGCCACCAGCACTCATCAGCCACCAGCAGCCATTGGCCACCAGCACTCATTGGCCACTGGAAACCTCTGGTCACAAGCACCCATCGCCCACCAGCAGCCATTGACCACCAGCAGCCATGGGACACTAGCACCCATCAGCCACCAGAACCCATCAGCCACTAGCCCCCATCAGCCACCGGTACCCATTGGACACTGGCACCCCTTGGTCACAAGCACCCATCAACCACCAGCACCCATTGCCCACAAGCACCCATTGGCCACCAGCAGCCATTGCCCACTGGCACCCATTGCCCACCAGCACTCATCGGCCACCAGCACCCATCAGCCACTAGTACTCATCAGTCATCAGCACCCATTGGTCACCAGCAGTCATCACCCACCAGCACTCATCTGCCACCAGCACTCATTGGTCACTGGAACCCCCTGGCCACAAGCACCCATCAGCCACCAGCACCCATTGCCCTCCAGCACCCATTGCCCACCAGCAGCCATGGGCCACCAGCTCCTATCAGCCACCAGAACCCATCAGCCACCAGAACCCATCAGCCACTAGCCCCCATCAGCCACTAGCCCCCATCAGCCACCGGCACCCATTGGCCACTGGCACCCCCTGACCACAAGCACCCATCAGCCACCAGCACCCATTGCCCACCAGCACCCATTGGCCACTGGCACCCCCTGACCACAAGCACCCATCAGCCACCAGCACCCATTGCCCACCAGCACCCATTGGCCACTGGCACCCCCTGACCACAAGCACCCATCAGCCACCAGCACCCATCAGCCACTAGTACTCATCAGTCATCAGCACCCATTGGTCACCAGCAGTCATCAGCCACCAGCACTCATCAGCCACCAGCACTCATTGGCCACTGGAACCCCCTGGCCACAAGCACCCATCAGCCACCAGTACCCATTGCCTACAAGCACCCATCGCCCACAAGCACTCATTGGTCACTGACACCCCCTGACCACCAGCACCCATCAGCCACTAACCCCCATTGGCCACTAGCACCCATCAGCCACTAGCCCCCATTGGCCACCGGTACCCATCAGTCACTAGCCCACATCAGCAACCAGCACCCATTGGCCGCTGGTAAACCTTGGCCACCAGCCCCCATATGCCACCAGCACCCACCAGCCAAGAGCACCCACCGGCTGCCAGTACCCACTGTAAGGGGATTGGTACAGGTGGGCAAGCAAATCCCGCAGGCACTGGCAAAGCTGGCGGTCAAACCGTCACATGGTGGTGTTGGGCGCTGCGGAGAGACCTGAGCGGTGCCGGCACCACTGGCCAAATCCTGTGACTCATAGAATGAAGGCACCGGGGTGGCAGCACTGGCTGCATGCACGATGTTCCTGCCGGGGCTCCGGTTGCTGCTGCCAGGAGGTGACGGAGTTGCGGGTGCAACAAACTGCAGCCTCCCCCCCGCCACCAGTGCTGTGTCCCTGCACATAGTCCATCAGCTGCATCCCTGCATCCCCCTCCATAATCTCCGTGTCCCTGCAGCCCCCCAGGCATTGCTGTGGCCCAGCAGGACCCTCGCACAGCATGTCCCACCCAGGGCTGCAGAGGAGCAGCGGGCGCAGCACACGCTGCTGTGCACCCGTGATGTGGATGTGGGGTGAAGGCTGGCACCAGGCACCATTCCCCTGCAGCTCCAGGGCAGAGCCCTCAGCAGGGGTCGAGTTCAGCCTCCCCTGACCTGGCAGCCCCAGTGCCGTGGGGCTCCTGCTCCGCTTCACACTGCGCTTGCAGCTCACTCGCTGCCAATTTGCCGCCTTCCTGCAGCCCAGATAGACCTCCCCCAAAACTCTGGTGCCAACTGCGTGCGGCCTCACGGCCCCACAGCCTCAGCCCTGCGGCCCCACAGACCTGCACAAAGCCCCAGGCCACACTGGATCCCTCAAAACTCTTGTGCAGTCTTTAGGCTAGAGATTAGGAGGAAGTTTTTCACAGAAAGGGTCATTGGGCATTGGAATAGGCTGCCCAGGGAGGTGGTTGAGTCACCTTCCCTGGAGGTGTTTAAGGGACAGGTGGATGAGGTGCTGAGGGACTTGGTTTAGTGTTTGATAGGGATGGTTGGACTAGAAGATCCGATGGTTCCCTTCCAACCTGGTTGTTCTATGATTCTATGATTCTATGAATACAGCCCTAGCCCTGCAGCCCCACATGGAGCCTGAGTTCAGGGTGGCTCCCCTGAAGCCCTTGTGCCATCCGTGCATGTCCCCAAGTCCTGCAGCTCCACACAGTGCCCAAGGTCAGCATGGATCCTCCAAAACTCTGTGTGCTCCATAGCCCTGTGGTCCTGCATGCTCGGCTGCTTGAGGAACAGGCGGAAAACAGAGTTGTGGCTCTGGCCTGTGGGTTGGATGTGCCACCCTGCCACGGGGACAGCAGTGCAGAGAGTGCTGGAATGGTTGCCCTGAATCCGCTTCTGCGCAGACCCAGGCGTGGAGCGAAAGCCATGGGAATCAAGATTAAAACCTGATTTATTAGGTGCTCCAACCTTCTCCAGTGACAGGGAAAGGCGTCTGTAGGGAGCACAGCCGAGCCGTGGGAGTGGGTGCTGCAGAGCTGCAGGTGTGGGGGACACAGCTCCATGTGGGGCAGTGCCACCCATGGCACCGCTGGCCCAGGGCTTGCAGCAGCTCTGGCACCCACTGCCCGGCAGCCAGAACACCCCGAGTGTGGGGCTGGGGGTGGGGAGAGGAGTGAGCGTGGACGGAGCAGCGTGTTGAGGGGCAGAGGCTGCTCCCTCACATCCGATTTGCCTTCCAGGAGAGGTAGCAGTTCCAGACAATGGCAACGCACTGGACGACAGCCAGCCTGGGGACAAAGGTGACAGAGGGGACAGGGTCACGGCAGCAGGTGCCCAGAGCCATGATCCGGCACCACGGCCGCATCGGTACCTGTGTTGCAGGGGCACGAAGTAGAAGTTGGCGATTTGCACCGGTGGCCAGATCTGAGCAGAGATGAAGACAGCGCTGAGGAGGCCCCCGTGGACACTCAGGGCGCTCAACTGAGCCCACGTAGCTCCCGAGGATGAGGATGGGGACAGGGCAGGACAGGAGCACAGCCAGTGTGGCAGTGGGGACAGATGCACCCACGGCCACCACTTACACAGTAGTTGGTCAGGAGAGCATCCACGTAGTCCTGAGGAGAAGGGAGGATTTGAGCACGTGGCACAGCCCTGCGGACACCCAGGTTTCTGTGGGCACCTGGCCCTGTCACCCAGGTGCTGCAGGCATCCAGCCAGGTGCCTGGTGCCATCCAGCTCCCTGGAGGCCGGCCGGGCTGCAGGAAGGGCCTGGGTGCACCCAGAGGGTCACTGTCCCATGCTGCCATGCTCCCCGGCTCCACATCCACTCCAGCTGGGCAGAGGACGGTCACCAGCCTCAGGCAGAGTGGGAAAGGCAGGGAAAGGTGGCTCCTCTACCTGGCACAGGCTGGGATGGAGAGGGACAGGGATGGAGAGCACAGGGATGGAGAAGGCCAAGGATGGAGAGGACAGGGATGGAAATGGTCAAGGATGGAGAGGACAGTTACGAAGAGATGGAGGGATGCAGAGGGCAGAGATGGAGAGGGGAACCATAGAACAACCAGGTTGGAAGGGACCCCATCGGATCATCTAGTCCAAACATTCCTATCAAAGGAATAGTGAAGACAGGGCTGCATGGGGGCACTGAGCTGGGACAGCCACCTGGGCCCCAACACGCAGCCCTGTCCCCATGCGGCACCCAGAGCCCTGCCAGGGACAAGTCCCTTGCCCAGCCTGGCCATGACTCATCCAGGAGCCTGGTCTGTCCCGGTGCTGGCCGGCAGCCCAGGACGGGAAGAGCAGGCCCGGGGGTGATGGATGCGCTGCTGATGCCTCAGCATGGGAAGAAGTGGATGTGCCCCAAGCCAGAGGTGAAGCTGGCTGCCAGCCCCACTGTCCAGCCCCCAGCCCCCTCCCAGAGCTCCCAGAAATCACCCACTGCCCTGATCAGGCCCTGGTGGGATTCCCTGCGGGAGCGAGTGCAGGAAACACAGCATGACCGTGGAGGTGTTTAAGGCACGGGTAGATGAGGTCCTGAGGGACATGGTTTAGTGTTGATAGGAATGGTTGGACTCGATGATCCGATGGGTCCCTTCCAACCTGGTTGTTCTATGATTCTATGGCCTTGGTAAGATGCAGCAGAGATGGGAGCAGTTGGGGCATTGCCTATGCCCAGGACCAGCCTGCGTGTGCCTCGGGGTCTGAAACCCCTTGGATCCTGGCTGCTTCTCTGGTGAAGCCAGGAGGAAGAGGGAATCCCATCCCAAGCAAGGAATTGCTCATAGAATCGTTAAGGTTGGAAAAGACCGCTAAGATGATCGAGTCCAACTATCCCTGTGCTCCAGGGGCACAGGATGAGGGCAGCAAGGTCTCAGCCGTCACACGCCGTGCTTGGTGGGGAGTGCCCGAAACCTGGGCTGCGCCCCACTGGTGACTGTACCCCAGGCAGAGCTCCGTCCGGAGCAGCATCCCAGCTCACAGCACTGGGGCAGAGGACCCAGCTGGGACCCCTCATGCAGCCCCGGCAGCCAAAGGTGGCTGTGCATCCCGGTAAGCCACACTCCCACCCCGATGTGCCACATCCGCAGCTGGTGGTCACCTGCTCGCCAGTGACTCACGCTCCGGACACGCTGACTCAGCCCTTGCATTGGTTTCCAGCAGCTCCCACTGATGGGGGCCAGCTCGGTGATGGCTCCTGAGCTGCAGCTGACAGAGAGGACAGCACGCAGGGAGCAGGATGGCCACAGGCACTGGAGGCCATGGGGAGCAGCCTTGGCACCAGCACTCAGTGCCCCTGGCACCCAGCACCGAGTCTGGCAGCAGCCCCAGGCTAGCAGAGCTGCTCCGTGCCCCACAGCAGTGGGGCAGACCCCAGTGGGGCTTGGGGTCATGGAGCATAATGAGGCTGCAGCCAGGCCACAAGGCTAGCGTGAGATAGCCACGCTGAGGGCACAAACAGGAGCAGGCAGCATCACCCCACGGCACCTCGGGCAGCAGCACGTACCTGCTGGATCTTGGCCCAGTTCTCCTCCACCGAGAGCCCGTTCACCGTGCCCGTGACGGCGAGGAAGCAGCCGAGGAAGCAGGGCGCGAAGCCCCCCTGCCAGGGAGGAGTTGGGGCTGGTGTCAAGGAGCCACGGCATCTGGAGCTGGCCCCACAGTGTGGGGTGAGGGGTGGTAGGGGTGCATGGGGCCACGGGAACTCGGGGTCCCTGTGGCTCCTGTGGCACGGCCGGCAGGCACAACACAGCCTGCCCACTGCACCTGGCACTACAGCCCAGCCACCCCAGGGGGAAGGGCCTGGAATCCATAGGAAGGTTCTGGACTCCATGGGGCAAGTCCTGGACTTCATGGAGCACTCTTGAACTCCATGAAGTGGGTCCTGGACTCCATGGGGTAGACCCTGCATTCCATGGGGAGGTCCTGGACTCCATGGGGCAGACCCTGCATTCCATGGGGAGGTCCTGGACTCCATAGAACACTCTTGGGCTCCATGAAGTGTGTCCTGGACTCCATGGGGTAGACCCTGCATTCCATAGGGAGGTCCTGGACTCCATGGGGCAGACCCTGCATTCCATGGGGAGGTCCTGGACTCCATAGAGCACTCTTGGACTCCATGAAGTGTGTCCTGGACGCCATGGGGCAGACCCTGGACTCCATGGAGCAGTCCTGGGCTCTGTGGGGCAGGTCCTGGCCACCACTCCCTGCTCAGCACCCAAGGCTCTCGGAACAGGTTGGAAAGCTGCCCTTGGGCCCACCACCCCGCAGAATCCCCTGGTCGGTGTGGCACTGACCTGGTCCAGCACCATCTTCTTCACAGCCACGACCTTGGTGTTCCCTGGGATGAGATGATCCAGAACCCGGTACCAACCGCCCACAACGGGGCCCTGCCAGAGCCGGGGGTAAGGGCAGTGTCAGTCTGTCCCAGGCCACAGGGCTGGGGTGTCTCCAGAGCCAGTCACACAGCCCTGCCATGCTCAGGGAGGCTCAGCACTTTGCATGGATCACCGGAGCCCATGGGTCAGGATCCAGATCAATCATGCACAGGGAAGGCCAGCACCCTGCACCAGAGCACCGGAGCTGATGGATCAGGATCCGACCTCAGCATGCAGAGAGGAGCAGGGTACAAGTGCAGCTTTGTGTACAGAGTCATCCTCCAGCCAACAGAACCTCTGCTGGGGCTGCCACCAGCACCGGGGAGGGGCACAGCTGCATGGAGAGAGGCTGCCGGCCCCATCCCATCCCACGGTGCCACCAGGGATGCTGGGAGCCAGGCACAGGGACAGGGTGTTCCACCTCAAGGTGACCCGGCTCTGCTTGGAGATGCTGGAGGCGGCACCGGGGCAGCTGACCCCAAACCCTGGCAGCAGGGTCTCACCATGTGGCGACAATGCTCCATCCCACCCACCCCACATCCGCTGCCAGGACAGGGCAGGGCCCAGTGCCCACCGCGCTCTGGCACTCACCACAAAGCCAAAGCCGATCGCCATCATCTTCAGGGTGCGGTGGCTTTGGTGGCCATGGAGCCCGCGCCGCTCCACCAGCTGTTGCGCGATCACATCGCCCACTCCCATGAGTGTCCCTGCGAGGGCACATCCCGCTCAGGGTGCAGGGAGAGCACCTGGAGTGCCTCGCTCACAGCCAGGCCCAATGATTCCATGACACCCTCAGGATGATGACACCCTCAGGATGATTCCAGTCCCTGGCTGGAATGGCGCTCAGCAGCACTGTCTCACAGCTGATCCATCAGACAGGACTTTTGGGGCAGAGACCACGTGGACGCTGCCTGCGCTGCTGCTCCCGAGCCCAGGCCATGTGCTCCCTGAGCACCAGGCAAACCCTGCCAGCTCCAGGGATGCCCCATCCCTAGAGGTGTTCGAGACCAGGCTCATGGGGCTTGGAGCAACCTGATGCAGTGGGAGGTGTCCCTGCCCGTGGCAGGGGAATGGAAATGGATGGGCTTTGAGGTCCCTCCCAACTCAAGCCATTCCATGATTCTGACTTCAGTTCCCTTCCTTGGAACACTACTCTCTGCCCTGGAACACCGGTAGCCAGGTCAGGCGGGTGAGATTCTCCAGTGCCAGGTTCAGCCCTGGCTCCTCGCTGCTGCCGGGCAATGTCCCTGCTCCTGGCTGTGTTTCCATGCCCGCTGCCCTGTATGGCCTGCGGAGCTCGGCTCAGCGTGGCCCCTGGCAGCTCCGCTCCATCCCACACCCCTGACCTCTTCGACGCAACTCGGCTGGCCTAGCGCTCCTTCCCTGGGCACTATGTTCCCTGCTCGTTCCCCTGCTCCTCCCACACAGCTCCCGGGCAGCTCTCCAGCCATCCCCCTCTGCTCTTGGAATCCCAGCCAGCCCAGCAGCAGCAGCCCCCCTGCTCCTGGCAGCCCCAACCGCACCGTCCCGCAGTGTGCTTCCCAGCACATGGCAGTCAGGGATGCTCCAGGCAGCCCTCATTCCCTCCTCTCCAGAGCCACCAGTCCCTCTGGGCCCCTCGATCTCTCCCAGCTCCTCGACCTCTCCAGGAACATCCATCTCTTCTGGTCTCTCCATCCCTCCCAGCCCGTGGATCTCTCCAGACCACTGATCAGGCCTCCTGGCTTGTATCAGAAACAGTGTGGCCAGCAGGAGCAGGGAAGTGATTCTGTCCTCATGCTTGGCTCTGGTGAGGCTGCACCTCAGACCCTGGGTTCAGGTTTGGGCCCCTCACTACAAGAAAGACACTGAGGTCCTGGCGTGTGTCCAGAGAAGGGGAACGGAAACGGTGAAGGGGCTGGAGAACAAATCTTATGAGGAGCAGCTGAGGGAACTGGGGTTGTTTAGCCTGGAGAAAAGGAGGCTGAGGGGAGACTACATCACTGTCTACAACTGCCTGAGAGGAGGTTGTAGCAAGGTGGGTGTTCTCTCTTTGTCCAAGTGATAGGATGAGAGGGAATGGCCTCACGCTGCACCAGAGGAGGTTTAGACTGGACGTTAGGGAAAAATTCTTGACTGGAAGGGTTCTCGGGGACTGGC
Organism: Coccyzus lansbergi; assembly: GCA_033558105.1. Taxonomy (NCBI): domain Eukaryota; kingdom Metazoa; phylum Chordata; class Aves; order Cuculiformes; family Coccyzidae; genus Coccyzus; species Coccyzus lansbergi. The sequence continues at coordinate 61,030 of JAUMJK010002458.1, forward strand.
AGAGGCTGCCCAGGGAGGTGGTGGAGTCCCCATTCCTGGAAGACGGGTGGATGAGCTGCTCAGGGATCTGGTTTAGTAGTGGACAGGCACACTTGGACTTGATCTCAAAGGTCTTCTCCAACTCAGGATTTCTGTGATCCCTCTGGAACAGCCCCACAGGAGCAGGTCCAAGCTACACACCTTGTCTCTGCCGCCTCCCCAGTGCCTACAACCAGATCATAGAACAACCAGGTTGGAAGGGACCCATCGGATCTTCTAGTCCAACCATTCCTATCAAATGCTAAACCAAGTCCCTCCAGGGAAGGTGACTCAACCACCTCCCTGGGCAGCCTATTCCAATGCCCAATGACCCTTTCTGTGAAAAACCTCCTCCTAAGATCACACCATTCCCAGCTGGTACATGCAAGGGAAGAGGTGCAGGTGTGGGACCATGGACCGAGGCCACAGTGTAGACAGTGGGAGCCTGCAGGCAGGGTCAGGACCTGGCCCAGTGTGGCTGCCCTGGCCAACAGAGCCTGGATGGGGCCCAGGAGCAGGGCCCTAGCCTGGGCCAGCCGGGCTGGACAAGTCCCTGCAGAGTTGAGGGCTGCCTGGGTCTCTGTCTCCCTACGGAGTGGCCGTGCTCCTGGCAATCCTCACATTTCTGCCTTCACTGCCCACCCTGGCCCCTGTGGAGCTGAGATTCTCCCGCTCTGAGCATTCCATCCTCTGCGCTGGCCAAGGGACCACCACCAGCCCACGGACCCCAGACTGGCATGGAAGAGGTGCTGGATGCCAGCTTCCTGCAGGCACCATTCCCACCGGGCACAGATGGGATCCCTGGGCACGAAGCTCGTGGAGAAACTGCAGCCAGCAGCACCGGCCACATTCAGTGCCGAAGGCTCCGGGCGAAGGGCCAGGGGGTGATGGAGCAAACTGGGGAGGCCAGGGATGGCGGGGAGGCCTGGCTGATCCCAAGGCCTTTGGAATGCGCCCAGGCCTAATCAGGCCGCTCCCTCTGCGTTCCCTGTGGCTTTCCCAGTTGGCAGCCAGCGGCTTCGGCACGGTGGGAGCTCAAGGACAGCCAGGTCGCTGCCACGGACACGTGCTGCCTGCTGTGCCAGAGCCCGGCTGCATTCCTGGCCTGAAGCCTAGGATGCAGGAGGCAGAACCTGACGGGGCAGCGATTCCACAGGCGGCACGGTGGGAATCACCGGCACAGCCGGGAGCTGGCAACACGCCCTGACCCGGCACAGCCAGCAGCTCCATTCTGCCTGGGAAGGGCAGCGCCAGCAGTTCCCAAGCAGCCAGAGGATGCTGGGATCTTCAGACCTCTCTGTGGCCACAAGAACCACACATCCCCACGGGAATTAGGAGGAGGTTTTTCACAGAAAGGGTCATTAGGCATTGGAATAGGCTGCCCAGGGAGGAGGTTGAGTCACCTTCCCTGGAGGTGTTAAAGGCACAGGTGGATGAGGTCTTGAGGGACTTGGTTTAGTGTTTGATAGGAATGGTTGGACTAGAAGATCCGATGGGTCCCTTCCAACCTGGTTGTTCTATGATTCTATGAATGGCCCAGGGGAGCCCAAGGAACTGGGGGGCTGCAGGGCCACCTCCAACAGGAAAAAAACAACTGGCAGAGCTGGAGCCCGGAACTATGGCTGCACTGAGCTGGTGATAGAGGCAAAAGAGGCTCCCAGCTCCACCTTGGTTGCTTTCCACGAATGTCAGGGTGGATCTGCAGCCTGGCAGTGCCACAGGTGCCAGGCAGCAGATCACATCGAATCAGCCCAAAATAACAGTGGGAATGGCCTATCAGTGTCCCTGCAGCGAGCTGCCATTCGACAGCAGCAGGGCCAGCGACTGCACCCACAGCCGAGCCCCCAAGCTGCCACCTGGGCTCCCACTGCCAGGATTTTGCAGCCTCCTGCCCTGGTTTTGTTTGAGCAGCACGGCTGGCACAGAGACTGGGGGTCTTGGTTTGCGAAGAGACATCAGAGAGCAGGAGAGGCTTTGGGGTGCAGGGAGAAGAAACTGGAGCCCACAAGGCCCCAGACTCCCTCAGTGCCAGGTCCCAGCATCCATGGGGAGCTGGGTTCCCAAAACAGCCCCCACCATGCTTTGGGGTGACTCGCAGAGCTGCAGGAAGGGTCTCTGGGCTTGTGCCTCCCCAATCCCCCCCCCCCCTCATTAGCTCTCCCAGCCTCGGCATTGCCCCATGACACCGAGCTCCTAAGCCTGGACCCCTCACCCTGTAGGATATGTGGTGGGATGCATGGCACAGTGGGACTGGGGGAAGTCAGGGTCAAGCTGGGCAGTGTGGGGGCTCCGGGGGTGCCAGAGGGGCTCTAGGGCAGCTCTGATGCTGGAGAACGGGGGTTTGTGGTGGGGGGGATGAGGGTTGTGATGTGCTGGGCACAGATAGGGTCACGAGGGGGTGATCTGGGGGCAGCTCTATGGGGTCCCAGGGCGAGTGAAGTTGTGGTCCCCTCCTGCAAGACTGGGGGCTGCAGTGAACTGGGAGGTTGCATAGGGCCGTGGGTCACAGGGGGCTATGGGTTATGTGGTACTAAGGGGGAGCTGTGGGTCGTGGGGGGCTGTGGCGGTGCTATGAGTCAGGAGGGGTCATGGGTCACACAGGGCTATGAGGGCATGCTGCAGGTCACACGGGGCTAGTAGAGGGTGCTGTGGGTCAGGCAGGGGGCTATGGGTTACATAGGGCTACAGGGGAGCTGTAGGTCAGGCAGAACTTATGGGTTAGGCAGGGCTACGGGGGGGTTGTGGGTCAGGTAGGGCTATGGAGTGCTTGTGGGTCAGTCAGGGCTATGGGCCAGATTGGGGCTGTAGGTCAGGCGGGGATATGGGACACATAGGGCTATGGGGGGGTTGTGCGTCAGGCAGGGCTATGGGTCACATGGGGCTACATGGGGGCTGTAGGTCAGGTGGGGATATGGGACACTTGGGGCTATTGGGGGGGCTGTGGGTCAGTCAGGGCTATGGGACACGTGGGGCTATGGGGGGGTTGTGGGACACGTGGGGCTATGGGGGGGGCTGTGGGACACGTGGGGCTATGGGTCACATGGGGCTATGGGTCAGGAGGGGCTATGGGTCACATGGGGCTATGGGGGGGGCTGTGGGTCAGGAGGGGCTATGGGACACATGGAGCTATTGTGGGGGCTGTGGGTCACATGGGGCTGTGGGTCTCACGTGGCGGTGGAGCAGACAGGACTATGGGGGGATCTGTGAGTCAGGCGGAGTCGGGGTGGGGGAACTTGTGAGTCACCCGGGGCTGGGGAGGGTGTGTGGGGACAGGCGCCCCCGGAGCTCGCCCGGCGCGGCCCTTACCGGCGGTGAGCGCCTGTGCCGCCCCGCGCCGCAGCCGGGCCCAGCGCCCCCACGGCGCCGCCATGGCCGCGGCGCCCGCCGATGACGTCACGACCGCCGCGCCGCGCACCGACGGCGCCGCGCCACCCGCGCAAGGAGCCGTCGCGCGGCGATGACGCAGCGAGGGGCCGCGGCCCCGTTTATTGCTTAGTACCGGCCCAGCACAGTGGCCAACAGCGCCATCCGCACGTACATCCCGTTCTCCGCCTGCCGGAAGTAGGCGGCGCGCGGGTCCGAGTCCACCGCCGCGCTAGG
>JAUMJK010002459.1:0-15921 GCA_033558105.1 Coccyzus lansbergi
GGTTGAGGAAGGGGGCGGTTGGGGGTTCGGGGGGTTCAGGGGTTCGGGGGGTTTGGGGGGGGGGGGGGGGGGGGGGGGTTCCCCTCACCGGTGACCAGGTCGAAGCAGGTGGTGTGGAACTTCCCCATGTAGAACTCGAGGCCGATGATGGCGAAGATGAGGATGGCGAAGAAGAGCAGCAGCCCGATCTGCAGCAGGGGGATCATCGCCTTCATGATGGATTTCAGCACCACCTGCAGACCTGAGGCAGCCCCAGTCAGCGGGGACACCCCCCCCCAACCAGAGACACCCCAAAACCCCTCGGACCCTACCAGACCCCCCTGGATCCCCCCAGACCCACCCCAGGACTCCCAGATCCCTTCAGACCTCCCCAGGTTCCCCCATGGATCCCCTTGGACCTCCCCAGACCCCCCCTGGTTGCCCCAAAAGTCCCCCCCACACACCCCCTTGACACCCCGAAGACCCCCATGGATCACCCAGGACCCTCTCGGACCTCCCCCAGACCCCCCTGGGTACCCCCAAAACCCCCCAGACCCACCCCAGGACTCCTAGATCCCTTCAGACCTCACTAGGTTCCTCCATGGATCCCCCAGGACCCCCTTGGACCTCCCCAGACCCCACTGTGTCCCCCCAAAGCTCCCTCAGACACCCCCTTGACACCCCCAACATCTCCCCCAGGACCCCCAGGACCCCCCCCAGAACCCCCAGACTCCCCTGGACCCCCCCAGAATCCCCAGACCCACCCCAGGACTCCCAGATCCCTTTAGACCTCACTAGGTTCCCCCATGGACCTCCCCAGAGCCCCCTGGGTACCCCCAAAGCCCCCCAGACACCCCCCTTGACACCCCCAAGACCCCATGGATCACCCCCAGTTTCCCCAGGACCCCCTTGGACCTCCCCAGATCCCACTGTGTCCCCCCAAAGCTCCCTCAGACACCCCCTTGACACCCCCAACATCTCCCCCAGACCCCCCAGGACCCCCCCCAGAACCCCCAGACTCCCCTGGACCCCCCCAGAACCTCCAGGTCCCCCCCAGACACCCCATTGACACCCCCCCCAGACCCCTAGGATCCCCTTGGACCTCCCCCAGACCCCCCTGGTTGCCCCCAGACCCCACTGTGTCCCCCCAAAGCCCCCCCCAGACACCCCCTTAACACCCCCAAGACCCCATAGATCCCCCCAAACCCCCCCAGAACCCTTCAGCCCCCGTCCCCGTCCCCACTCACTGGGGATCCCCGAGACCAGCTTGAGAGGCCGCAGGACGCGCACGGCTCGCAGAGTCCGCAGGTCGAACTGGGAGCCCACGGTGGAGAGGATGCTGCGGGCAACGGGATGAGGTCAGTGGCCACCGTGGCCACCAAGAGCCACAAGGTCCCGGCATGGCCAGGCGACCCCCTGGGCTACCACGTCCCAGCCCACCTAGGTGACCCCTCCCCCCCCACACCCCAAGCCAAGCTGGGCAACCGTGGCCACCAAGAGCCACCACCACTCAGCCCAGCCATGCGCCCCATGGCCACCGTGAGCCCCACATCCCTGCTCCATGGCCACCATGAGCCCCATGGCCACCGTGAGCCCCACGTCCCTGCCTGGTGGCCACTGTGAGCCCCATGGCCACGTGCCCCATGGCCACTATGAGCCATGTGGCCACCATAAGCCCGACAGCCTCACTCCACGTTCACCATGAGCCCCATAGCCACTTGCCCCATGGCCACCGTGAGCCCTGTGGCCACCGTGAGCCCCACATCCCTGCTCCATGGCCACCATGAGCCCCATGGCTACCATGAGCCCCACGTCCCTGCCTGGTGGCCACTCTGAGCCCCGTGGTCACCATGAGCCCTGCGGCCACCACAAGACCCACATCCTCACCCCATGGCCACCGTGAGCCCCATGGCCACCGTGAGCCCCACGTCCCTGCCCTGTGGCCACCCTGAGCCCCATGGCCACCACGAGCCCCACATGCTCACCCTGTGGCCACCGCATGGCCACGTGCCCCTCGGCCATGATCTGGGCTGGCAGCTCGTGGCTATTTTTAGCCCTTCTGGGCTGAGCGCCCGATGCCGGAGCCTGGCCTGGCACAGGGGCCACCGCACACACCAGCCCCACAGCCACCCCCATTTGGCACCAGTCATCCCAGTCACCTCCAGTTAACCCCCAGTCACCCCCAGTCATCCCAGTCACTCCTATTCATCCCAGTCACCCCTATTCAGTCCTAGTCACCCCAGTTAAACCCCATTCAGTCCCAGTCACCCCCAGTCACCTCCAGTTAACCCCCAGTCGCCTCCAGTTAACCCCCAGTCATCCCAGTCACCCCCATTCAGTCCCTGTCACCCCCAGTTAACCCTCATTCAGTCCCAGTCACCCCCAGTTAACCCCCAGTCATTCCAGTCACTCCTATTCAGTCCCAGTCACCCCCAGTCAATCCCAGTCACCCCCAGTTAACCCCCATTCAGTCCCAGTCACCCCCAGTCGCCCCCATTGGGGACCACTCAACCCCCACTCAGTCCCAGTCACCCCCAGTCACCCCCATTTGGGACTTCCCCCCACTCTGTTTGTCCCAGTCACCCCCAGTCACCCCCATTCAGTCCCAGTCACCCCAGTTAACCCCCACTGAGTCCCAGTCACCCCCATTCAGTCCCAGTCACCCCATTCTCCCCCATTTGGGACCAGTTAAACCCATTGAGTCCCAGTCACCCCCACTGAGTCCCAGTCACCCCAGTTAACCCCCATTGAGTCCCAGTCACCCCCATTGAGTCCCAGTCACCCCAGTTAACCCCCATTGAGTCCCAGTCACCCCCATTGAGTCCCAGTCACCCCCATTGAGTCCCAGTCACCCCCATTCTCCCCCATTTGGGACCAGTTAAACCCATTGAGTCCCAGTCACCCACAGGGAGGAGGGGCTGGGATGCACGTGGAAGGGCTCAGGGCTCACACGCGTGTGCACACGCACACACACACACACACTCACACACACACACACACACACACACACTTTACAATGCAAGCCAGATCCTGCTCTTGTTCTCGCACACGCGTGTGGGGCCGTGATGCACAGGGAAGGACACGGGGCTGACACGCATGTTCGCCAGCAGCGCCAGTGTCACCGCGTGTGGTCACGGGTCCCTCACCCGGTGAGGACGACGACGAAGTCCATGACGTTCCAGCCGTTGCGCAGGTAGGAGCCTTTGTGGAAGGCGAAGCCCAAGGCGATGATCTTGATCCCGGCCTCGAAGCAGAAGATGCCGATGAAATACGGCTCCGTGTCGTCCTGCAGCGCCGACACGACGGGGTTAACCCAGGGAGGAGGGCAGGGAGAGATGGAGAGAGGTGGAGAGGATGGAGAGATGGAGAGGATGGAGGAGATGGAGAGGATGGAGAGATGGAGAGGATGGAGGAGATGGAGAGGATGGAGAGATGGAGAGGATGGAGAGAGATGTGGAGGATGGAGAGAGGTGTGGAGGATGGAGAGGATGGAGAAGATGGAGAGATGGAGAAGATGAGGAGATGGAGAGGATGGAGAGGATGGAGGAGATGGAGAGGATGGAGAGGATGGAGATGAGGGTAGAGAGGATGGAGAGATGGAGATGATGGAGGAGATGGAGGAGATAGAGATGATGGAGAGGATGGAGGAGATGGAGAGATGGAGAGATGAAGAGGATGGAGGAGATGGAGAGGATGGAGAGATGGAGAGGATGGAGAGGATGGAGAGGATGGAGAGATGGAGGAGATGGAGAGAGATGTGGAGGATGGAGAGGGATGGAGGAGATGGAGAGGATGGAGAGATGGAGAGGATGGAGAGATGGGGAGATGGAGAGAGATGTGGAGGATGGAGAGATGGAGAGAGGTGTGGAGGATGGAGAGGATGGAGAAGATGGAGAGATGGAGAAGATGAGGAGATGGAGAGGATGGAGAGGATGGAGGAGATGGAGGAGATGGAGAGGATGGAGAGGATGGAGAGGATGGAGGAGATGGGAAGGATGGAGAGATGGAGAGATGGAGAGGATGGAGGAGATGGAGAGGATGGAGAGATGGAGGAGATGGGAAGGATGGAGAGGATGGAGGAAATGGAGGAGATGGAGAGGATGGAGAGGATGGAGGAGATGGGGAGGATGGAGAGATGGAGAGATGAAGAGGATGGAGGAGATGGAGAGGATGGAGAGGATGGAGGAGATGGGAAGGATGGAGAGGATGGAGGAAATGGAGGAGATGGAGAGGATGGAGAGGATGGAGAGGATGGAGGAGATGGAGAGGATGGAGAGGATGGAGATGAGGGTAGAGAGGATGGAGAGGATGGAGGAGATGGAGGAGATGGAGATGATGGAGAGATGGAGAGGATGGAGGAGATGGAGAGATGGAGAGATGAAGAGGATGGAGGAGATGGAGAGGATGGAGAGATGGAGAGGATGGAGAGGATGGAGAGATGGAGGAGATGGAGAGATGTGGAGGATGGAGAGATGGAGAGAGGTGTGGAGGATGGAGAGGATGGAGGAGATGGAGGAGATGGAGAGGATGGAGAGGATGGAGAGGATGGAGGAGATGGGGAGGATGGAGAGATGGAGAGATGGAGGAGATGGAGAGGATGGAGAGATGGAGGAGATGGAGAGGATGGAGGAGATGGGGAGGATGGAGGAGATGGAGAGGATGGAGATGAGGGTAGAGAGGATGGAGAGGATGGAGAGATCGAGAGAGATGGAGAGGATGGAGAGGATGGAGAGATGGAGAGGGATGGAGAGAGATGAAGAGGATGGAGAGATGGAGAGGACGGAGAGGATGAAGATGATGGAGAGATGGAGACGATAGAGAAGATGGAGAAGGTGGAGAGGATGGAGAGGATAGAGAGAGGTGAAGAGGATGGAGAGATGGAGAGATGGAGAAGATGGAGAAGATGGAGAGGATTAAGGGGATGTGGGGCTGAAGGGGCTGAAGGGGCTGAAGGGGCTGAAGGGGTGAGGGGACATCTGGGGCAGCTGCTGGCCCTGTCCCCCCCCCCAATCCCAGCCCCCCCTCCCTCCCCAGTGCGGAGGCGGCCGCCGTGGCCCAGATTCCCAGTAAGGAGGAAACTGGGCCACTGGGGGGTCCGGAGGGACTGGGAGCTGCGGCCGCACTGGCTGCGGGGTGGGGGGGGGGGGGGTGGGGGGGGGGGCGGGGGGGCAGCCGGACACTCACACCAGGGAGAGACCCTCGAAGGAGACCCCACGGTGGAGACCTTGCAGTGGGGCAGGGACCCCCAGATGGAGACCCCCACGGTGGCTGGAGACCCTCAATGGAGACCCCATGGTGGAGACCCCACGGTGGAGCCCAAGCGATGGGGCAGGGACCCACGGTGAAGACCCCATGGTGGCTGGAGACCCTCAATGGAGACCCCATGGTGGAGCCCAAGCAACGGGGCAGGGACCCATGGATGGAGACCCCCACAGTGGCTAAAGACCCTCAATAGAGACCCCATGGTGGAGACCCTCGATGGAGACCCCACAGCGAAACCCAAGCAATGGGGCAGGGACCCCCGGATGGAGACCCCACGGTGGCTAAAGACCCTCAATAGAGACCCCATGGTGGAGACCCCATGGTGGAACCCAAGCAATGGGACAGGGAACCCCGGATGGAGACCCCACGGTGGCTAAAGACCCTCAATAGAGACCCCATGGTGGAGACCCCATGGTGGAACCCAAGCAATGGGGCAGGGACCCCCGGATGGAGACCCCACGGTGGCTAAAGACCCTCAACAGAGACCCCACGGCGGAGACCCTCAACGGAGACCCCCGCCATGGACCCCCCTCCCCCGACCAGAGCCGCCCTCACCAGCCGCTCGGACATGGGGGTCTTGTCCTCATCGGGCAGATGCTGCTCCAGTGCCAGGACGATGCAGTTGGCGATGATGGTGGCTAAAATCATGTACTCAAAGGGAGTGCGGCCGGTCAAGGCGAAAACCGCTCAGGGACCCTTCCCCAACAATCCCCAATCCCTCGGGCGCAGGCCGGACGGGGAAACTGAGGCAGGCGTGTTGCGGCGGTGCGGTCGACGCTGGCCTCGTGCCGCGCTCGCCTCATTAATTCCCTCATCAAAGCCGCGACCCCGCGGCCTCGGCTGCTCGGCACGACGCTCCTCGCCCGGCGGGCGCCGGCAGCCAGATCAAAGCGCCTGCGGGAGACGCCGAGACCTACAAGGGCCCCCGCGGCCTCTGGTGCCATCGCGATGCCACCGGTGGAGCCGCTCGGCATCCTCCGAGGCGACGGGAGAAGCCGCTGGGCACCGTTAGCCGGAGCAGTGCGGGTATCTGGCAGCCTTCTCCGGCACGGCACGGCTCTCCGGTCTGGCAGCATGGCCTGGCACGGCTCTCCGGCACTGCTGTCCGGCACAGCCACCCGGCTCAACCGTCCAGCTCAACCGTCCGGCTCAACCATCTGGTTCAACCATCTGGTTCAACCATCCAGCTCAATCATCTGGTTCAACCATCCGGCTCAACCACTGAGATCAACCATCCGGCTCAACCATTCAGATCAACCATCTGATTAAACCATCCAGCTCAATGATCCAGCTCAACTATCCGGCTCAACTGTCCAGCTCAATCATCCAGCTCAAACATCCGGCACAGCCGCCCACCTCAACCATCTGATTCAACTATAGAATCATAGAATCATAAAACAACCAGGTTGGAAGAGACCCATCGGATCATCCAGTCCAACCATTCCTATCAAACACTAACCCATGTCCCTCAGCACCTCGTCCACCCGTCCCTTAAACACCTCCAGGGAAGGGGAATCAACCACCTCCCTAGGCAGCCTATTCCAATGCCCAATGACCCTTTCTAGGAAAAACTTCCTCCTAATCTCCAGCCTAAACCTCCCCTGGTGGAGCTTGAGGCCATTCCCTCTCGTCCTGTCCCTTGGGAGAAGAGCCCAGCTCCCTCCTCTCCACAACCTCCTCTCAGGGAGTTGGAGAGAGCAATGAGGTCTCCTCTCAGCCTCCTCTTCTCCAGGATAAACCCCCCCAGCTCTCTCAGCCGCTCCTCATAAGGCCTGTTCTCCAGCCCCTTCACCAGCCTCGTGGCTCTTCTCTGGACTCGCTCCAGAGCCTCAACATCCTTCTTGTGCTGAGGGGCCCACAACTCAACACAGGATTCAAGGAGCAGCCTCACCAGTGCTGAGTCCAGAGGGAGAAGAGCCTCCCTGGCCCTGCTGCTCACACCATGTCTGATCCAAGCCATCCTGCTCAACCATCCAGCTCAACCATCTGGCTCAACCATCCAGCTCAACCATCTGGCTCAACCATCCAGCTCAACCATCCGGCTCAACCATCCAGCTCAACAATCCGGCACGACCCATGGAGGCGGCGGCACAAGCCCGGCTCTCTGGCACGGCGCAGCTCCCTGGCACAGCTCCCCCGGCCCAGCCTGGCTCTCCGGTGCGGCTCTCCTCCCAGCCGCTGTGGCCTCGGTAGCCAGCGTGGCAACCCCCCCCTTCCCCCCAAACCCTCCTCGCTGAGCTTGGCACAAGGGTTTGGAGGGGGTGGTGGCTACCAGTCTTGGCTCTCCGGTGGCCGCCAGGGTTGGCGTTACCTGCCTGCCGCTGCGGCACACAAGCCGCGGCCTCGCGCCAGAGGAGCGAAAAATAAACCCTCCCCAGCCCCCCCCCCCCCCAAGGGGACCCCGAAACCCTCAGGGGTTGGGGGGAGAGAGGCCGAAAGCAGCACAACAAAAGCACACGGTGACCCCACCGAGAACCTCAGGGCTGCAGGAGAGGGGGTGGTGGCCAATTAGGGGGTGAGGGTGGCCCTTCTCGGGGTGAAAGAGGCAATTTGGGGGGGGGGAGAGCAGCGATTTGGGGGCGACCGGAGCCCCTTTTGGAGTGACCGTGGCCAATTTGGAGGTGACGGTGGCCAATTATGGGGCAATAGTGGCAATTTTGGGGGTGACCAGGGCCCCTTTTAGGGTGAAACCGACCCCTTTGGGGGTGACCATGGCCCCTTTTAGGGTGACACCGACCCCTTTGGGGGTGACAGCAGCAATTTTGGGGTGACCACAGCCTCTTTTTGGGGTGACAGTGGCCAAATTTGGGGGCTCAGCCCTCCCCCCCCCTCCTCCCCAGTTAGGGCACTGGGAGGTACTGGTGCAATGGGGTCCAATCCCCCCCCACCCCAAAGCATGAGCCAGACCCCCCCCACCCCCCCAAAAAGCAGCCAGACATGGATTTTGGGGGGATGGAAATGGGGTGCAGGGACCCCAGGGCAGGGCTGAGGGACAGGGACCCCAAAGCAGGTCAGGGGGACAGGGATGAAGATGGGGACAGGGACGGGGACCCCAAAGCAGGGCAGAGGGAGGGGGATGGGGACCCCAAGGCAGGTCAGGGGGATGGAGATGGAGATGGGGACAGGGATGGAGACCCCAAAACAGATTGGAAGGATGGGGATGAAGATGAGGACAGGGCTGGGGACCCCAAAGCAGGTCAGGGGGATGGGAACAGGGATGGGGACACTGAAGGAGGTCATGGGGATGGGGACGGGGATGGGGACATTGAAGGAGGGTAGAAGGATGGGGATAGGGATGGGGACAGGGCTGGGGACCCCAAAGCAGGTTGGAAGGATGGGGATGGAGATGGGGACCCCAGTGCAGGTCAGGGGGATGGAGATGAAGATGGGGACAGGGCTGGGGACCCCAAAGTATGTTAGAAGGATGGGAACAGGGCTGGGGCCAGGGCTGGGGACCCCAAAGCAGGTTGGGGGGACCGGGATGGAGATGGGGCCAGGAATGGAGACCCCAAAGCAGGTTGGAAGGATAGGAACAGGGATGGGGACATTGAAGGAGGGCAAAAGGATGGGGATAGGGATGGGAACAGGGCTGGGGACAGGGATGGGGACCCCAAAGCAGGTCAGGGGGATGGGGATGGGGCCAGGGCTGGGGACTCCAAAGAAGGTCGGAAAGATGGGGCCAGGTCTGGGGCCAGGGCTGGAGACCCCAAAGCAGGTCAGGGGGGACAGGGATGGAGATGGGGACAGGGCTGGGGACCCCAAGGCAGGTTGGAAGGATGGGGATGGAGATGGGGACCCCAGTGCAGGTCAGGGGGATGGAGATGAAGATGGGGACAGGGCTGGGGACCCCAAAGTATGTTAGAAGGATGGGAACAGGGCTGGGGCCAGGGCTGGGGACCCCAAAGCAGGTTGGGGGGACCGGGATGGAGATGGGGCCAGGAATGGAGACCCCAAAGCAGGTTGGAAGGATAGGAACAGGGTTGGGGACCCCAAAGCAGGTTGGAAGGATAGGAACAGGGTTGGGGACCCCAATGCAGGTTGGAAGGATGGGGACAGGGCTGGGGACATTGAAGGAGGGCAAAAGGATGGGGATAGGGATGGGAACAGGGCTGGGGACAGGGATGGGGACCCCAAAGCAGGTCAGGGGGATGGGGATGGGGCCAGGGCTGGGGACTCCAAAGAAGGTCGGAAAGATGGGGCCAGGGCTGGGGCCAGGGCTGGAGACCCCAAAGCAGGTCAGGGGGGACGGGGATGGAGATGGGGACAGGGCTGGGGACCCCAAAGCAGGTTGAAAGGATGGAGACAGGGCTGGGGACCCCAAAGCAGGTCAGGGGGGACGGGGATGGAGATGGGGACAGAGCTGGGGACCCCAAAGCAGGTTGGAAGGATGGGGATGGAGATGGGGACCCCAAAGCAGGTCAGGGGGATGGGGATGGAGATGAGGACAAGGATGGGGACCCCAAAGCAGGTCAGAAGGATGGGGATGGAGATTGAGACCCCAAAGCAGTTCAGGGGGACAGGGATGGAGATGGGGCCAGGGCTGGGGACCCCAAAGCAGGTCAGGGGGATGGGGACAAGGCTGGGGCCACTGAAGGAGGTTGAAAGGATGGGGCCAGGGCTGGGGACCCCAAAGCATGTCAGAAGGATGGAGATAGGGCTGGGGACAGGGCTGGGGACCCCAATGCAGGTCGGAAGGATGGAGATGGAGATGATGGGGACCCCAGTGCAGGTCAGGGGGATGGAGATGAAGATGGGGCCAGGGCTGGGGACCCCAAAGTATGTTAGAAGGATGGGAACAGGGCTGGGGCCAGGGCTGGGGACCCCAAAGCAGGTTGGGGGGACCGAGATGGAGATGGGGCCAGGAATGGAGACCCCAAAGCAGGTCAGGGGGACAGGGATGGAGATGGGGACAGGGCTGGGGACCCCAAAGCAGGTTGAAAGGATGGAGATAGGGCTGGGGACCCCAAAGCAGGTCTGGGGGATGGAGATGAAGATGAGGACAAGGATGGGGACCCCAAAGCAGGTCAGAAGGATGGGAACACGGATGGGGAGAGGGACAGGGACCCCAAAGCAGGTCAGAAGGATGGGGATGGAGATTGAGACCCCAAAGCAGGTCAGGGGGACAGGGATGGAGATGGGGCCAGGGCTGGGGACCCCAAAGCAGGTCAGGGGGATGGGGACAAGGCTGGGGCCACTGAAGGAGGTTGAAAGGATGGGGTCAGGGCTGGGGACCCCAAAGCAGGTCGGAAGGATGGAGATAGGGCTGGGGACAGGGCTGGGGACCCCAAAGTATGTTAGAAGGATGGGAACAGGGCTGGGGACGGGGCTGGGGACCCCAAAGCAGGTCGGAAGGATGGGGATGGAGATGATGGGGACCCCAGTGCAGGTCAGGGGGATGGAGATGAAGATGGGGACAGGGCTGGGGACCCCAGTGCAGGTTGGAAGGATGGGAACAGGGCTGGGGACGGGGCTGGGGACCCCAAAGCAGGTTGGGGGGACCGGGATGGAGATGGGGCCAGGAATGGAGACCCCAAAGCAGGTTGGAAGGATAGGAACAGGGATGGGGACATTGAAGGAGGGCAAAAGGATGGGGATAGGGATGGGAACAGGGCTGGGGACAGGGATGGGGACCCCAAAGCAGGTCAGGGGGATGGGGATGGGGCCAGGGCTGGGGACTCCAAAGAAGGTCGGAAAGATGGGGCCAGGTCTGGGGCCAGGGCTGGAGACCCCAAAGCAGGTCAGGGGGGACAGGGATGGAGATGGGGACAGGGCTGGGGACCCCAAGGCAGGTTGGAAGGATGGGGATGGAGATGGGGACCCCAGTGCAGGTCAGGGGGATGGAGATGAAGATGGGGACAGGGCTGGGGACCCCAAAGTATGTTAGAAGGATGGGAACAGGGCTGGGGCCAGGGCTGGGGACCCCAAAGCAGGTTGGGGGGACCGGGATGGAGATGGGGCCAGGAATGGAGACCCCAAAGCAGGTTGGAAGGATAGGAACAGGGTTGGGGACCCCAAAGCAGGTTGGAAGGATAGGAACAGGGTTGGGGACCCCAATGCAGGTTGGAAGGATGGGGACAGGGCTGGGGACATTGAAGGAGGGCAAAAGGATGGTCATAGGGATGGGAACAGGGCTGGGGACAGGGATGGGGACCCCAAAGCAGGTCAGGGGGGACGGGGATGGAGATGGGGACAGGGCTGGGGACCCCAAAGCAGGTTGAAAGGATGGAGACAGGGCTGGGGACCCCAAAGCAGGTCAGGGGGGACGGGGATGGAGATGGGGACAGAGCTGGGGACCCCAAAGCAGGTTGGAAGGATGGGGATGGAGATGGGGACCCCAAAGCAGGTCAGGGGGATGGGGATGGAGATGAGGACAAGGATGGGGACCCCAAAGCAGGTCAGAAGGATGGGGATGGAGATTGAGACCCCAAAGCAGTTCAGGGGGACAGGGATGGAGATGGGGCCAGGGCTGGGGACCCCAAAGCAGGTCAGGGGGATGGGGACAAGGCTGGGGCCACTGAAGGAGGTTGAAAGGATGGGGCCAGGGCTGGGGACCCCAAAGCATGTCAGAAGGATGGAGATAGGGCTGGGGACAGGGCTGGGGACCCCAATGCAGGTCGGAAGGATGGAGATGGAGATGATGGGGACCCCAGTGCAGGTCAGGGGGATGGAGATGAAGATGGGGCCAGGGCTGGGGACCCCAAAGTATGTTAGAAGGATGGGAACAGGGCTGGGGCCAGGGCTGGGGACCCCAAAGCAGGTTGGGGGGACCGAGATGGAGATGGGGCCAGGAATGGAGACCCCAAAGCAGGTCAGGGGGACAGGGATGGAGATGGGGACAGGGCTGGGGACCCCAAAGCAGGTTGAAAGGATGGAGATAGGGCTGGGGACCCCAAAGCAGGTCTGGGGGATGGAGATGAAGATGAGGACAAGGATGGGGACCCCAAAGCAGGTCAGAAGGATGGGAACACGGATGGGGAGAGGGACAGGGACCCCAAAGCAGGTCAGAAGGATGGGGATGGAGATTGAGACCCCAAAGCAGGTCAGGGGGACAGGGATGGAGATGGGGCCAGGGCTGGGGACCCCAAAGCAGGTCAGGGGGATGGGGACAAGGCTGGGGCCACTGAAGGAGGTTGAAAGGATGGGGTCAGGGCTGGGGACCCCAAAGCAGGTCGGAAGGATGGAGATAGGGCTGGGGACAGGGCTGGGGACCCCAAAGTATGTTAGAAGGATGGGAACAGGGCTGGGGACGGGGCTGGGGACCCCAAAGCAGGTCGGAAGGATGGGGATGGAGATGATGGGGACCCCAGTGCAGGTCAGGGGGATGGAGATGAAGATGGGGACAGGGCTGGGGACCCCAGTGCAGGTTGGAAGGATGGGAACAGGGCTGGGGACGGGGCTGGGGACCCCAAAGCAGGTTGGGGGGACCGGGATGGAGATGGGGCCAGGAATGGAGACCCCAAAGCAGGTTGGAAGGATAGGAACAGGGATGGGGACATTGAAGGAGGGCAAAAGGATGGGGATAGGGATGGGAACAGGGCTGGGGACAGGGATGGGGACCCCAAAGCAGGTCAGGGGGATGGGGATGGGGCCAGGGCTGGGGACTCCAAAGAAGGTCGGAAAGATGGGGCCAGGTCTGGGGCCAGGGCTGGAGACCCCAAAGCAGGTCAGGGGGGACAGGGATGGAGATGGGGACAGGGCTGGGGACCCCAAGGCAGGTTGGAAGGATGGGGATGGAGATGGGGACCCCAGTGCAGGTCAGGGGGATGGAGATGAAGATGGGGACAGGGCTGGGGACCCCAAAGTATGTTAGAAGGATGGGAACAGGGCTGGGGCCAGGGCTGGGGACCCCAAAGCAGGTTGGGGGGACCGGGATGGAGATGGGGCCAGGAATGGAGACCCCAAAGCAGGTTGGAAGGATAGGAACAGGGTTGGGGACCCCAAAGCAGGTTGGAAGGATAGGAACAGGGTTGGGGACCCCAATGCAGGTTGGAAGGATGGGGACAGGGCTGGGGACATTGAAGGAGGGCAAAAGGATGGTCATAGGGATGGGAACAGGGCTGGGGACAGGGATGGGGACCCCAAAGCAGGTCAGGGGGGACGGGGATGGAGATGGGGACAGGGCTGGGGACCCCAAAGCAGGTTGAAAGGATGGAGACAGGGCTGGGGACCCCAAAGCAGGTCAGGGGGGACGGGGATGGAGATGGGGACAGAGCTGGGGACCCCAAAGCAGGTTGGAAGGATGGGGATGGAGATGGGGACCCCAAAGCAGGTCAGGGGGATGGGGATGGAGATGAGGACAAGGATGGGGACCCCAAAGCAGGTCAGAAGGATGGGGATGGAGATTGAGACCCCAAAGCAGTTCAGGGGGACAGGGATGGAGATGGGGCCAGGGCTGGGGACCCCAAAGCAGGTCAGGGGGATGGGGACAAGGCTGGGGCCACTGAAGGAGGTTGAAAGGATGGGGCCAGGGCTGGGGACCCCAAAGCATGTCAGAAGGATGGAGATAGGGCTGGGGACAGGGCTGGGGACCCCAATGCAGGTCGGAAGGATGGAGATGGAGATGATGGGGACCCCAGTGCAGGTCAGGGGGATGGAGATGAAGATGGGGCCAGGGCTGGGGACCCCAAAGTATGTTAGAAGGATGGGAACAGGGCTGGGGCCAGGGCTGGGGACCCCAAAGCAGGTTGGGGGGACCGAGATGGAGATGGGGCCAGGAATGGAGACCCCAAAGCAGGTCAGGGGGACAGGGATGGAGATGGGGACAGGGCTGGGGACCCCAAAGCAGGTTGAAAGGATGGAGATAGGGCTGGGGACCCCAAAGCAGGTCTGGGGGATGGAGATGAAGATGAGGACAAGGATGGGGACCCCAAAGCAGGTCAGAAGGATGGGAACACGGATGGGGAGAGGGACAGGGACCCCAAAGCAGGTCAGAAGGATGGGGATGGAGATTGAGACCCCAAAGCAGGTCAGGGGGACAGGGATGGAGATGGGGCCAGGGCTGGGGACCCCAAAGCAGGTCAGGGGGATGGGGACAAGGCTGGGGCCACTGAAGGAGGTTGAAAGGATGGGGTCAGGGCTGGGGACCCCAAAGCAGGTCGGAAGGATGGAGATAGGGCTGGGGACAGGGCTGGGGACCCCAAAGTATGTTAGAAGGATGGGAACAGGGCTGGGGACGGGGCTGGGGACCCCAAAGCAGGTCGGAAGGATGGGGATGGAGATGATGGGGACCCCAGTGCAGGTCAGGGGGATGGAGATGAAGATGGGGACAGGGCTGGGGACCCCAGTGCAGGTTGGAAGGATGGGAACAGGGCTGGGGACGGGGCTGGGGACCCCAAAGCAGGTTGGGGGGACCGGGATGGAGATGGGGCCAGGAATGGAGACCCCAAAGCAGGTTGGAAGGATAGGAACAGGGATGGGGACATTGAAGGAGGGCAAAAGGATGGGGATAGGGATGGGAACAGGGCTGGGGACAGGGATGGGGACCCCAAAGCAGGTCAGGGGGATGGGGATGGGGCCAGGGCTGGGGACTCCAAAGAAGGTCGGAAAGATGGGGCCAGGTCTGGGGCCAGGGCTGGAGACCCCAAAGCAGGTCAGGGGGGACGGGGATGGAGATGGGGACAGGGCTGGGGACCCCAAGGCAGGTTGGAAGGATGGGGATGGAGATGGGGACCCCAAAGCAGGTCAGGGGGATGGAGATGAAGATGAGGACAAGGATGGGGACCCCAAAGCAGGTTGGAAGGATGGAGATGAAGATGGGGACAAGGATGGGGGCCCTAAAGCAGGTCGGAAGGATGGGGATGGAGATGGGGACCCCAAAGCAGGTCAGGGGGATGGGGATGGAGATGGGGACCCCAAAGCAGGTGAGGGGGCTGGGGCCAGGTCCTCCCCCCTCCCCCCCCCCCGCCCCCCCCAAAGGATATGGCCATTCGGTGATCTTTTTGGCGTATTTCCTCACCACGTTGTCCTCGCTGAAGAGGAAGAGGGAGCGGTTGACCGTCAGGCAGTTCTGGCGAACGGGGATGGGGTTGTAGAGAGCCATGGTGCGAGCCCTCTGGGCCATCGACTGCTTGTACATCCTCTGCTGCGGCCCCGGGGGACCCCCCCCAAGGCCGACGACCCCCCCCCCGGCGACCCCGGCGCGGGGGACCACCCCTCCTGCCCGGGGCCCCCCCCCGAGCCCCCCCGGGCCGGGGCCGTTGTCCCCAAAGCGAGGCATTGGAGAGAGGTCACCGAGCTGAGAACGGGCAGCTCATCACATCCCATGGGGGGGGGGAAGGGGGGGGGATGGAGGGATGGAGGGGGGGGGGATGGAGGAGGAGGAAGGGGGTGGGGGGGGAAGTTCAGGAGGAGAAGGGGGGACCAGGGGGAGAGGGGAGAGGCTGGAGCATCCCTCTTGGGGAGCCCCCTCCCCACTAGAGAAAAGAGAAGGGGGAGGGGGGGGGGGAGGGGGATGGGGAAGGGAGGGAGAGAGGGGGATGGGGAGGGGGGAGGGTGATGAGGGGGGGGGGAGTGGGGGGGATGGGGAGGGGGGGGGGAGGTCAGGGATGTGGGGTGGTCCCCAATAAAGAAAATAGAAAGGGGGGGGGGGATACACACACCTCTATAAGGGGGGGGGGTGATGGGGAGAGGGGAGGGGGGAGGGTGATGAGGGGGGGGGAGTGGGGAGGATGGGGAGGGGGG
>JAUMJK010002460.1:0-18364 GCA_033558105.1 Coccyzus lansbergi
CATGAATCCCAGTCCCTCCCAGTTCCCTCTCAGTGCTCCCCAGTGCCTCCCCATGAATCCCAGTCCCTCCCAGTGACTCCCATTGCATCCCAGCGCCTCCCCATGAATCCCAGTCCCTCCCAGTTTCCCCCAGTGCATCCCAGTCCCTCCCAGTGCCCCCTCAGCATCTCCCAGCGCATCCTCACACCCTCCCAGTGCCCCCAGTCCCTCCCAGTCCCCACCTTCCCCCTCCCAGTGACCCCCTCCCCCTTCCCAGTCCAGCCCAGTCCCTCCCAGTTCCCCCATTCCCCCTCCCAGTCCCTCCCAGTTCACCTCGCCTCTCCCCCCATGCCTCTTCCCAACGCGCGCGGCGGTCGCGCCGCTAGTGACGTCATCGAGCCGCGACCGCTTTCCCCCCTTCCCCTTTTCCCTTTCCCCATTGGGGACCTTCCCAGTGCCCCCAGTTCCCCTCCCAGTCCCTCCCAGTTCCCCAAACTGGGGGTTTTGCCCCCAAGACAAAACCACCAGGGAGCAGAGACCAGTCCAGAGGCTTTACTGGGAGCCCCAAGGCCTCACTGGGAGCCAGACTGGGAGCCCTATGGGTCATACTGGGAGCCCTATGAGTCATACTGGGAGCACTGGTGCTGTACTGGGATCATACTGGGAGTGCTGGGAGCCGGACTGGGAGCACTGGGAGCCCCAGGGCTTCACTGGGAGCCAGACTGGGAGCCCTATGGGTCATACTGGGAGCACTGGTGCTGTACTGGGATCATACTGGGAGCGCTGGGAGCCAGACTGGGAGCCCTATGGGTCATACTGGGAGCCCTGTGGGTCATACTGGGAGCACTGGTGCCAGACTGGGAGCACTGGTGCAGTACTGGGATCATACTGGGAGCCCTATGTGTCATACTGGGAGCACTGGGAGCCCCAGGACTCCACTGGGAGCCAGACTGGGAGCCCTACGGGTCACACTGGGAGCACTGGTGCTGTACTGGGATCATACTGGGAGCGCTGGGAGCCAGACTGGGCTCGTGCTTGCAGAGCTGAGGCTCATACTGGTTTGTACTGGTCCGTACTGGGAGTGCCGGGTTCCACACTGGGCTTCTGGTTGCAAAGCAGAGGCTCAGGCTGCTTGTACTGGGCCGTACTGGTCCATACTGGTCGTGCATATCCGTGCGGGGCTCATACTGGTGTTGTACTGGTCTGCACTGGTCCGTACTGGTCCTCACCGCTCTGTACTGGGCCGTACTGGTCTGTACTGGGGCCGTCCCCTCCCCTCACCAGCAGCACTGGTCCCAGCCCCTCGGTCAGCACCTCCAGGAACTCCACGTCTCACCAGTTAAGGACCAGTTCACACCAGTTTGAGCCCATCCCGACCCTCCCAGTTCCCCCAGTCCCCCTCCCAGTCCTTCCCAGTCCTTCCCAGTCCCTCCCAGTGCCTCCATTCCCCCTCCCAGCCCCTCCCAGTCCCTCCCAGTGCTCCCAGTCCCCCTCCCAGTCCCTCCCAGTCCTTCCCAGTCCCTCCCAGTGCCTCCATTCCCCCTCCCAGTCCCTTCCAGTCCTTCCCAGTCCCTCCCAGTGCCTCCATTCCCCCTCCCAGTGCCTCCCAGTCCCTCCCAGTGCTCCCATTCCCCCTCCCAGTCCTTCCCAATCCCTCCCAGTCTCTCTATTCCCCCTCCCAGTCCCTCCCAGTTCCCCCATTCCCCTTCCCAGTCCCTCCCAGTTCCCCCATTCCCCTCCCAGTCCTTCCCAGTCCCTCCCAGTCTCTCTATTCCCCCTCCCAGTCCCTCCCAGTGCCCCCATTCCCCCTCCCAGTCCTTCCCAGTCCCTCCCAGTGCCTCCATTCCCCCTCCCAGTGCCTCCCAGTCCCTCCCAGTGCCTCCATTCCCCCTCCCAGTCCTTCCCAATCCCTCCCAGTCTCTCTATTCCCCCTCCCAGTCCTTCCCAGTCCCTCCCAGTGCCTCCATTCCCCCTCCCAGTGCCTCCCAGTCCCTCCCAGTGCTCCCATTCCCCATCCCAGTCCTTCCCAGTCCCTCCCAATCCCCCTATTCCCCCTCCCAGTCCCTCCCAGTTCCCCCATTCCCCATCCCAGTCCTTCCAATCCCCCTATTCCCCCTCCCAGTCCCTCCCAGTGCCCCTATTCCCCCTCCCAGTCCCTCCCAGTGCCTCTATTCCCCATCCCAGTCCTTCCCAGTCCCTCCCAGTCCCTCCATTCCCCCTCCCAGTCCTTCCAGTCCCTCCCAGTCCCTCCATTCCCCATCCCAGTCCTTCCCAGTCCCTCCCAGTCCCTCCATTCCCCATCCCAGTCCTTCCCAGTCCCTCCCAATCCCCCTATTCCCCCTCCCAGTCCTTCCCAGTCCCTCCCAATCCCCCTATTCCCCCCTCCCAGTCCCTCCCAGTCCCTCCCAGTGCCCCCATTCCCCCTCCCAGTCCCTCCCAATCCCCCATTCCCCCTCCCAGTCCCTCCCAGTGCCTCCCAGTGCCTCCCAGTGGGGATGCAGGAGTCGGGGCGCCGGGTGGGGGGGGGCGGCAGGTCGAGGAGGACCAGCCTGGCACCCCCCGAGTGCTGCCCCACGGCCGCGTTCAGCCGCTGCGCCGCGTGCATCCGCCGCACGTTGCCCTGCACCAGTACAAACCAGTACAAACCAGTACGAACCAGTACACACCAGTATGGACCCAATCCCACTCTATCCAGCCTCAGTCAGGCCCTCCCAGTGCCTCCAACTTCACTCCCGCTGCCCCCATTCCCCCTCCCAGTCCCTCCATTCCCCCTCCCAGTCCCTTCCCAGTGCCTCCCAGTCCCTCCCAGTTCCCTCCCAGTGCCTCCCAGTTCCCTCCCAGTATCCCCAGCTTGACTCACAAACTGGGGCCACGAGGATGTCCCTCCTCCTCCTCGTCCTCGTCCTCGGCCGCGCTGGGAACCACCGAGGGGGGAGGCCCTCCCTGCGGCCACGACCAGTATAAAGTATAGACCAGTATAGACCACTATAGACCAGTGCCAACCCCGCAACCCCCCTCCCAGCGCAACCCAGTGCTCCCAGTGCCCTCCCCAGTGCCTTCCAGTGCCCTCATACTCCCTCCCAGTGCTTCCCAGTGCCTCCCAGTGCCCTCCCAGTGCCTCCCAGTGCCCTCCCAGTGCCTCCCAGTGCTCCCAGTTCGTACCTGGGCCGCCTTGGCCAGCTGCATCTGCCGCAGCATCTGCGCTCGTTGCTCCATCATCAGGGTTCGCTCGTAGGCGTCGGCTGAGACGTCACTGTCATCCTTTGGGGGGGGGAAAAAAAAGGCCATTTTTGGGGTAAAAAACGGCGATTTTGGGGCTGGGCGGAACCATAGCAGGGGGAACTAAAAGGAAAGGGCGTGGGGAAGGGATTGGAGGTTGCACCGAGGGGGCCTGAGGGGCGGGAAAGGGGGTTGCACCAGAGTGGAATGAATGGGGGAGCAATAGGAGTGAATGGGAGAGAGGAGGAAGTGGGGTTGGGGGGGAACTGGTCTGTACTGGTTTGTACTGGTCTCACCAGCTCGACGACGTGCGCCTGGGCCTGCAGGCCCCTCCGTCGGGCCTCGGCCTCCAGCAGGCGCCGCAGCCCCAGGCTGTTCTCCCGCAGGGAGGCCACTGCGAAGAGGCGGACGCGGCTGCCGCGCCACGACTGACGGAGGACAGGGGACACCATAGAGAGGGAGAGCAGAGAGACCCCAGAGAGAGACCATAGAGACCAGAGAGAGAGAGAGACCCATAAAGACACATAGAGACCCCATAGAGACCATAGAGACACATAGAGAGACCATAGAGAACATAGAGACCCCATAGAGACTATAGAGACCCACAGAGACCCCATAGACACCATAGAGACACATAGAGACTCATAGAGACCCCATAGAGAGACCATAGAGATCCCATAGAGACCCCATAGAGACACATAGAGACCCCATAGAGGATCATAGAGACCCCATAGACACCATAGAGACCCAATAGAGACCCCATACAGACCCCATATACGCCCATAGAGACCCACAGAGGCTCATAGAGACCCATAGAGACCCCATAGAAACCATACAGACCCAATAGAGACCCCGTAAAGACCCACAGAGCCCATAGAGACCCCACAGAGAACCATAGGGACACATAGAGACCCCATAGAGACCATAGAGACCCCATAGAGACCCATAGAGACCCCATAGAGACCACAAAGACCCATAGAGACCCAATAGAGTCCCATAGAGAGACCATAGAGACTCATAGAGACACATAGAGACCCCATAGAGACAGATAGAGACCCCATAGAGACCCATAGAGGCTCATAGAGACCCCATAGACACTATAGTGACCCCATAGAGACACATAGAGACCCCACAGAGACCACAGAGACCCATAGAGAACCCACAGAGACACATAGAGACCCCATAGAGAACCCACAGAGACCCCATAGACCCCCCCCCCCCGCCTAGGTTACCGGGTGCCTCCGCAGCAGGAGGGGCAGGAGGGTGAGCAGCCGCCCGTCTCCCACCACCCACCAGACGTCCAGGGTCCCCCCCTGCGCCCCCAGCTCCAGGGGCCCCTTGGCCACCAGCACCGCGCGGCCACCGGCCCCCGACACCCGCAGCAGCTCTGGGAGGGGGAAGAAAGGGAGAATCCATGAGACCCCCCCCCCCCCAAAACACCCCCAAATCCCCCCCCCCCCCCCAGACCCCCCCCAGACCCCCCGGATACCGACGAAGGCTCTGGCGTGGGGGGGTTCCCGTCGGGGCCAGCCCAGCAGGATGGTGTTGGGGCGCAGAGCCCCGAGGCCGCAGCCCTGCACCAGCGACCCCAGCTCCTTGGGGGGGCCCCGGGAGGCCCCCGGCCCCACCAGCACCTGCACGAAGCCGCGGGCGCCCTCGGCCGACAGGGCAGCCCGGAGGGCCTGGATGGGGGGGAGAAAAGGGGGGGTGAAGAGGGGGGGGACCCCAGAGCTATAGGGGAACCCCCAAACCCCCCCCCCCCCACAGAGCCATAGGGATACATAGAGCCCATAGGGAACAATAGAGCCCATAGGGAACCATAGAGCCCATAGAGAACAATAGAGCCCATAGGGAACCATAGAGCCCATAGAGAACAATAGAGCCCATAGGGAACCATAGAGCCCCCATAGAGAGACCATAGAGATCATAGAGAGACCATAGAGAGACCCCATAGAGACCCATAGAGACCCCATAGAGATGCACAGAGCCCCATAGAGACCCCATAGAGTCCATAGAGACCTCATAGAGACCCAATAGAGACCCATAGAGACCCCATAGAGCCCATAGAAACCCAATAGATACCCCATAGAGCCCCATAGAGACCCCATAGAGCCCATAGAGACCCATAGAGACCCATAGAGACCCCATAGAGCCCATAGAGATCCCATAGAGCCCATAGAGACCTCATAGAGACCTCATAGAGACGCAATAGAGACCCATAGAGAGCCCATAGAGCCCCATGGAGACCCAATAGAGACCCATAGACATCCCATAGAGCCCATAGAGACCCAACAGAGCCCCATAGAGATCCAATAGAGTCCCATAGAGACCCATAGAGACCCATAGACACCCCATAAAGACCCATAGAGCCCCCATAGAGACCCATAAAGACACATAGAGCCCCAATAGAGACCCCATAGAGACCCATAGAAGACCCCCTAGCTGCCCCACTGACCGTCTCGGCCTGGCGCGCCCGGGGCAGGTCTCGGGGCAGCTCCCCGGCCAGCACCGACCCCAGCACCGTCAGCCCCTTCCCAGTCTGCAACTGGGCGGCCAGCGCCAGCAGCTGGGGCTGTGTGGGGCGCAGCGCCGCGTCCAGCTTGACCAGCACCAGCAGCTGCGGCCTGCGGGGAGACCCATAGAGACCCCATAGAGACCCCATAGAGACCCCCATAGAGGCCTGTGTTGCCCTCCACACACATCCCCTGCCCCACACGTGTGGGTCGCTCACCTCCAGGAGGGCGCGGGGGGCTCCCCATCCTCCAGGCGCAGGAGGGCGAAGCGTGCGGCGCTGAGGAAGAGCCCCCGGAGGCCCTCGCCCCACTCACTCTGCGCCCTGAATCATAGAGACCCCATAGAGACCCATAGAGACCCATAGAGATCCCATAGAGACCCCATAGAGATTCATAGAGACCCCATAGAGACCCAGCGTCTCCTCTGCCATATAGTGATCCATAGAGAACCACACAGAGCGTCCCCTGCCACATAGTGTTCCATAGAGAACCACATAGAGCATCCCTTGCCATATAGTGATCCATGGAGAACCACATAGAGCATCCCTTGCCATATAGTGATCCATGGAGAACCACATAGAGCATCCCTTGCCATATAGTGTTCCATAGAGAACCACATAGAGAACCATAGAGACCCCATAGAGACACATAGAGAACCATAGAGACCCCATAGAGACCCCACAGAGACCTCATAGAGACACATAGAGACTCTATAGAGACACATAGGGACCCCATAGAGAACCATAGAGACACATAGAGATCCTATAGAGACCCCATAGAGACTCATAGAGACCCCATAGAGACTCATAGAGACCCATAGAGACCTCATAGAGACCCCATAGAGACTCATAGAGACCCACAGAGACCTCATAGAGACCCATAGAGACACATAGAGAACCACAGAGACACATAGAGACCCTATAGAGAACCACAGAGACCCATAGAGACCTCATAGAGACCCCATAGAGACTCATAGAGACCCATAGAGACACATAGAGATCCTATAGAGACCCCATAGAGACTCATAGAGACACAGAGAGACCCCATAGAGAACCACAGAGACACATAGAGACCCCATAGAGACACACAGAGAACCATAGAGACACACAGAGATCCTATAGAGACCCCACAGAGACCCCATAGCGACCCACAGGGACCCCATAGAGACACATAGAGCCCCCATAGAGACCCCATAGAGAACCATAGAGACACATAGAGCCCCCATAGAGCCTCACCCGCGGTACTCCAGGTACTTGTAGGCCGTGGCTCCGATCCCCAGGGCCAGGAGGGCGCAGGGCCAGCACGGCAGAGGAGCCAGAGCCAGGCACAGCAAGGCCCCTGCCAGAGACAGCGCCCTGCGGGACCCACAGAGACCCCATAGTGACCCATAGGGCCCCACAGACACCCCACAGAGACCCCATAGAGACCTATAGACACCCCACAGAGACCCCATAGAGACCCATAGACACCCCACAGAGACCCCATAGAGGGCGCGTGGGTCTCACCAGTGGTAGAGGCGGCAGCGCGGGGCCCATCCCGGGGTGGGCAGGAGGCCCTGGAGGGCGCAGGCCAAGTTGAGGCCCAGGTAGGAGGTGAGGCAGAACCTGGGGAGGTCACATGACATCATTCGGGGGGTTGCGATGTCATCGGGAGGGGCTGTGATGTCATCAGAGGGGGGGACGGACTGCTTACACCGACAGGACGGGAGCCACCAGGTCCAAGGAGCCGAGCAGGACGCCCAGAGCCGACATGGCCGAGGTGGCCGCCAGCGGCCAGAGGCGGCCGGAGCCCAGGGCCTGCGGGAGAGAGAGAGAGAGGAGACGCTGTGGGTTGCTATGGGTCTGTACGGGGTCTCTATGGGGTCTCTATGGGCTCTATGGGGGCTCTATGGGGCACTAGGGGTCACTATGTGTCTCTCTCTATAGGTCACTATATGGCAGGGGATGCTCTATATGGGTCTCCATGGGTCACTATATGGCAGGGGATGCTCTATGTGCATCTCTATGGATCACTATGTGGCAAGGGATGGTCTATATGGGTCTCTATGGATCACTATATGGCAGAGGACGCTCTATGTGCATCTCTATGGGTCACTATATGGCAGGGGATGCTCTATGTGCATCTCTATGAATCACTATATGGCAGAGGATGCTCTATGTGCATCTCTATGGTTCACTATATGGCAAGAGATGCTCTATGTGGTTCTCTATAGGTCACTATATGGCAGGAGATGCTCTATGTGATTCTCTATGGGTCACTATATGGCAGGGGACGCTCTATGTGCGTCT
Source organism: Coccyzus lansbergi (assembly GCA_033558105.1). NCBI lineage: Eukaryota > Metazoa > Chordata > Aves > Cuculiformes > Coccyzidae > Coccyzus > Coccyzus lansbergi. Next base: position 8,000 of record JAUMJK010002460.1, read on the forward strand.
CTATGGGTCACTATATGGCAGGAGATGCTCTATGTTCATCTCTATGGTTCACTATATGGCAAGGGATGGTCTATATGGGTCTCAATGGATCACTATATGGCAGAGGATGCTCTATGTGGGTCTCTATGGGTCACTATATGGCAGGTGATGCTCTATGTGATTCTCTATGGGTCACTATATGGCAGGGGACGCTCTATGTGGGTCTCTATGGGTCACTATATGGCAGGAGATGCTCTATGTGCATCTCTATGGATCACTATATGGCAGAGGATGCTCTATGTGGTTCTCTATAGGTCACTATATGGCAGGGGACACTCTATATGGGTCTCCATGGATCACTATGTGGCAGAGGACGCTCTATGTGGTTCCCAATGGATCACTATGTGGCAGGGATGGCTATGGGTAGGCCTCATGGCTCACTATATGGCAAAGGACACTCTGTGAGGGTCTCCGTGGGTCACTATATGGCAGGGTTCGCTATGGGGCAGCCGTGGGGCAGGCAGGGGTCGGGGGGTGACTCACGTGGGGCAGGGGCAGGGCCCGTGTCCTCGCCAGCCCCCGCAGCAGCCTCGCGCCCCCGGTCAGCGCCGCCTGCCCCACGGCCGCCCCCGACAGCAGCCCCGACAGCGCCGGCAGCCACGGCCCAGGCCACCAGGCCCCCCAGGGGCCACCCGACCACCTGCGGAGCAAACTGGGGGCACTGGGAGCACTGGGAGGGCTCCCGGGGGCAGTGGGGGACGCAGGGTAGTTGGGATATTGGGAGCACTGGGAGTAATGGGAATCCCTATGGGCGATGGGACCACCCAACCCCTTGAGACTGGGGATACTGGGAGCACTGGGAACCCTCCTATGGGCACTGGGACCCCCCAACCCATTGGCAATGGGGATACTGGGAGCACTGGGAACCCTCCTATGGGCAATGGGACAACCCAACCCATTGAGACTGAGGATACTGGGAGCACTGGGAACCCTCCTATGGGACAACCCAACCCCTTGAGACTGGGGATACTGGGAGCACTGGGAACCCTCCTATGGGCACTGGGACCCCCCAACCCATTGAGACTGGGGATACTGGGAGCACTGGGAACCCTCCTATGGGACAACCCAACCCATTGAGACTGGGGATACTGGGAACACTGGGAACCCTCCTAGGGGACAACCCAACCCATTGAGACTGGGGATACTGGGAGCACTGGGAACCCTCCTATGGGGCAACCCAACCCATTGAGACTGGGGATACTGGGAGCACTGGGAACCCCCTCTATGGCCACTGGGGGTACTGGGAGGGCCCATACTGGTGGTTACTGGTGGTTACTGGTCTCACCTGGGCCGCAGCAGGTGCCGCTCGGAGCCCCCCCCCAGCGCCAGTGCCGCCAGCGCGACTGTGGCTGCTCGTCAGGGACCACAACCAGTATGGACCAGTATGGACCAGTGCCTCCCAGTACGGGCCCAGCGCACCCTCCCAGTCCATCCCAGTCACACCCAGTCCTCTCCCAACGCCTCCCAGGCCCCTCCCAGTCTTCCCCAGTCCCTTCCCAGACCCTCCCGGTGCCCCCATTCCCCCTCCCAGTCTCCTCCAGTTCATCCCCGTCCCTTCCATTCCCTCCCCAGTCCCTCCCAGTCCCCTCATTCCCCTCCCAGTCCCCTCCCAGTTTGCCCAGTCCGGATGCAGGTGCCGGTGGTGACGCTGGCGGCTCCCAGGCTCCCGGCGGCCACGGCGCGGGGGGCGTCCCCCAGGGCCCCCCAGGACCCGCAGCCCCACAGGGGCCCTGCCCAACATCAAAATCTTCATTTTTCACCCCCAAAAAACGGCTTCTTCGCCCCCCAAATCTTTGGGGTTTTTAACCCCAAAAGTCTCACCCGCCGCGCTCAGGAGGCTCATGCCCAGCAAGGCCCCGAAGGACCAATCTTCATCCTCATCCTCCTCCCCGGGGGGGCGGGGCCACAGGTTCTCTGTGGGAGGGGCTTTGTGAGGCCACACCCCCTTCCATTGGCTCTAATTGGTTCTATGGTCATTACCCCTCTCCATAGACTCTAATAGGCTCTATGGCCACTTCCCCCTCCATAGACTATAATGGGCTCTATGGCCACGCCCCCTCCATAGACTTCCATTCATTCGGTGGCCACGCCCCCTCCATAGACTCCAATGCAACCCCTTGGGCCACGCCCCCTCCATAGCCTTCAATTGGCTATATGGCCACGCCCCCTCCATAGACTTCAATACATCCCCTTAAGCCACGCCCCTCCATAGGCTCCTATTGATTCGGTGGCCACGCCCCCTCCATAGACTATAATAGGCTATGTGGCCACGCCCCCTCCATAGACTATAATAGGCTATGTGGCCACGCCCCCTCCATAGACTTCAATTGGCTCTATGGCCACTTCCCCCTTCATAGACTAATTGGGTCCATGGCCACGCCCCCTCCATAGACTTCAATTGGCTCTATGGCCACGCCCCCTCCATAGACCCCAATACATCCCCTTAAAGCCTCACTCTCCCATTCATCCCTATGGGCCCTGTGGGTCCCTATGGCTCAGGCCTCTCTCTATGGGTCCCTATGGGTCTCTATGGGTCCCTATGGCTCAGGTGGCTATGGGGCAGCCCCCCCCCCCCACCCCCCACAGCCCCACTCACGCTGCAGCAGGTGCGTCGCCGGCCTGTCCCTCCGCGACTCGTTGCCCTGGCAGGGCCGCAGGTAGCCACGGGGCTCTCCGGGCCAGCACATCCTGCGGGGAGGCGGCCGAGCACTTCGTTACCCTCTCGTTAACCCTCTGGTCGGCGCAACGAGAGGAAAAGGAGGGCGACACTCACGCCTGGACGGAGACCGCGTTGCGCACGGCGCCGGCCGCTAGCCCCAGGAGGGCCAGCGCTAGCCCGGCCGGGGTAGCCGGGGCGGCTACGGGCTCGGCGTGGGGGCAGGCGGCCGCCAGGGCCAGCAGGGCCAGCAGGGCGGCCCCCAGCCCACGGCCAGCGTTCAGGCGGCCCCAGCGGCCCGAGACCCGCGGCACGGGACCCACATAGACCTGTGGGGGGGAGAAGGGGGAGGTTGTGGGGCCTCTGTGGGGCTCTATGGGGCTCTATGGGGTCTCTATGGTGCTCTATGGGGTCTCTATGGTGCTCTGTGGGGTCTCTGTGGAGCTCTATGGGGTCTCTATGGGGCTCTGTGGGGTCTCTATGGATCACTATATGGCAAGGGATGGTCTGTGTGGGTCTCTATGGGTCACTATATGGCAGAGGATGCTCTATGTGGGTCTCTATGGGTCACTATATGGCAAAGGATGCTCTATGTGGGTCCCTATGGGTCACTATATGGCAAGGGATGCTCTGTGTGGGTGTCTATGGGTCACTATATGGCAGAGGATGCTCTATGTGGGTCCCTATAGATCACTATATGGCAGAGGATGCTCTGTGTGGGTCCCTATGGGTCACTATATGGCAGAGAAGACACTGGGTCGCTATGGGGTCTCTATGGGGTCTCTATGGGGCTGTGTGGGGTTCTCTGTGGGTCGCACTCACCATGATGAGCTCGGCCGCCCCCAGAGCGGCGGCGGCAGCCGTGAAGGCGGCGCTGAGGAAGCCGCAGAGCCCCACGGCGCCTCCGGCCTCGGGCCCCAGCGCCCCCGACAGCAGCGACAGGGGACACCCTCCTGCGCGGGGGTGACGTCATCGAGGGGGGCGGAGCCACAAGGGGGGCGGGGGGGGGGGGATTCCCCTTCCCCTCCTCCCCCTCCTTGGCTCACTCACCGGGGTCGGGGCCGTTGGTGGCCACGGCGCTCAGGGACAGCGAGGTCAGCGCGGTCTGGAAAGGGTTAAGTGGGGTTAGTGATTGGGGGGTTGGCCACGCCCCCTCCCTCTAGGCCACACCCACTCCTCATTGATTGGCATTTCCTGTCCCCGCCCCCCCCTGCTCGAGAGCTCCCTCTATGGGTCCCTATGGGTCCCTATGGGTCTGAGCTCTCTCTATGGGTCCCTATGGGTTGAGGCCGTCCCTATGGGTCCAAGCTCTTTCTATGGGTCTGGACTCTCTCTATGGGTCCCTATGGGTCGAACCTCTCTCTATGGGTCCTTATGGGTCCACTCTCTCTCTCTGTGGGTCCCTATGGGTCCAATCTCTCTCTATGGGTCCCTATGAGACCCTATGGGTTGAGGCCAGCCCTATGGGTCAGGTCTCTTTCTATGGGTCCCTATGGGTCCCTATGGGTCTGGGTTCTCTCTACTGCTCCCTACGGGTCCAACCTCTCTCTATGGGTCCCTATGGGTCCCTATGGGTTAAGGTCATCCCTATGGGTCAGGGCTCTCTCTATTGGTCCCTATGGGTCCAACCTCTCTCTATGGATCCCTATGAGCTCCTATGGGTTGAAGTCATCCCTATGAGCTCTTTCTATGGGTCCCTATGGATTCCTATGGATCCAACCTCTCTCTATGGGTCCCTATGGGTTAAGGTCATCCCTATGGGTCAGGGCTCTCTCTATTGGTCCCTATGGGTCCAACCTCTCTCTATGGATCCCTATGAGCTCCTATGGGTTGAAGTCATCCCTATGAGCTCTTTCTATGGGTCCCTATGGATTCCTATGGATCCAACCTCTCTCTATGGGTCCCTATGGGTCCCTATGGGTTAAGGCCATCCCTATGGGTCAGGGCTCTCTCTATTGGTCCATATGGCTCCAACCTCTCTCTATGGATCCCTATGAGCTCCTATGGGTTGAAGCCATCCCTATGAGCTCTTTCTATGGGTCCCTATGGATTCCTATGGATCCAACCTCTCTCTATGGGTCCCTATGGGTCCCTATGGGTTAAGGTCATCCCTATGGGTCAGGGCTCTCTCTATTGGTCCATATGGGTCTGAGCTCTCTCTATGGATCCCTATGAGCTCCTATGGGTTGAAGCCATCCCTATGATTAAGGGCTCTTTCTATGGGTCCCTATGGATTCCTATGGATCCAACCTCTCCCTATGGGTCCCTATGAGCTCCTATGGGTTGAAGTCATCCCTATGAGCTCTTTCTATGGGTCCCTATGGATTCCTATGGATCCAACCTCTCTCTATGGGTCCCTATGAGCTCCTATGGGTTGAAGCCATCCCTATGAGCTCTTTCTATGGGTCCCTATGGATTCCTATGGATCCAACCTCTCTCTATGGGTCCCTATGGGTTAAGGTCATCCCTATGGGTCAGGGCTCTCTCTATTGGTCCATATGGGTCCAACCTCTCCCTATGGGTCCCTATGGGTCCAACCTCTCTCTATTGGTCCCTATGGGTCCAACCTCTCTCTATGGGTCCCTATGAGCTCCTATGGGTTGAAGCCATCCCTATGAGCTCTTTCTATGGGTCCCTATGGATTCCTATGGATCCAACCTCTCTCTATGGGTCCCTATGGGTTAAGGTCATCCCTATGGGTCAGGGCTCTCTCTATTGGTCCCTATGGGTCCAACCTCTCCCTATGGGTCCCTATGAGCTCCTATGGGTTGAAGTCATCCCTATGAGCTCTTTCTATGGGTCCCTATGGATTCCTATGGATCCAACCTCTCTCTATGGGTCCCTATGGGTCCCTATGGGTTAAGGTCATCCCTATGGGTCAGGGCTCTCTCTATTGGTCCATATGGCTCCAACCTCTCTCTATGGATCCCTATGAGCTCCTATGGGTTGAAGCCATCCCTATGAGCTCTTTCTATGGGTCCCTATGGATTCCTATGGATCCAACCTCTCTCTATGGGTCCCTATGGGTCCCTATGGGTTAAGGCCATCCCTATGGGTCAGGGCTCTCTCTATTGGTCCATATGGGTCCAACCTCTCCCTATGGGTCCCTATGGGTCCAACCTCTCCCTATGGGTCCCTATGAGCTCCTATGGGTTGAGACCAACCCTATGGGTCAGTGCTCATTCTATGGGTCCCCGTGGGTCAGGGGTGTCCCCATGTCCCCCCCCCCCGACTCACGCAGGCTCCCAGCAGCAGCGCGATGGCCCCGGCCTGCAGCAGCCCTCCCGTGGCCACCACCCACGGCAGCCGCAGCACCAGCACCAGCCCCAGCGGCGTCTGCAGCGCCGGCAGCGCCACCGCCCTCAGCGCCCCCGGTCGGGGTCCCTAGAGGGGGGGAAAAAAAAACACCCCCAGTCTGAGGCCCCAGATCCCCCACAAACCCCTCTGCCCCCCAACAACCCCCACTCCCCACTGGGTCCCTCCCAATCCCACTCCCCACTCCCCACCCCATTGAGTTTCCCCCATTCGTTTGCCCCAGTGCAACCTCCTTTCCCTTCCCCCACGCGCCTCAGCGCATCCCGCAATCCCTTCCCCCTCCCCCTGCACTTTGGTTCCGCCTTCACTTTGGTTTCCCCCCCCGCCCCCCACCATTGGATTCCCTCATTCATTTGCCTCAGCGTCCCCTCCTTTCCCTTCCCCCACGTGCCTTGGTGCGCCCACCAACCCCGCCCCCCTCACCCTGCACGTTGGTTCCCCCTTCGCTTTGGTTCCCCCTCCCCCATATTAGATTCCCTCATTCATTCATTCAGCCTGGTGCCCCCTCCTTTCCCTTCCCCCCCCCCCCCCATGTGTACCCTACAATCTCTTCCCCCCCCACCCCCTGCACTTTGGTTCCTCCCTCTCCACATGTCCCCTCCCTCCAGATGTTGCGTCCCCTCCAGATGCTTCCCCCGCTCCCCGTCCCCTCCAGCTGTTGTGCTCACGGGTCGGCGGTGGCCGTCGGGGCTCAGGGCGCTGTAGGGAGCCATTCGGCGCAGCACGGCCGGGACGCGGGGGCGGGTGGCCAGTTCCTCCTGGTTGGGGGATAAATAACAGGTTAACGAGAAGGCCCTAACGACCCCCACAGAGCTAACGAGTCGCCCGCCTAAAGGGACTCACCTCGAAGAGCGCCAGGTCCTGGGGGGGCCCTGTGTCGCCTCCACGGTGGGGGATGGGGCCTCGGCGAGGGGGAGGAGCCTCGGCCGAGGGGGAGGGGCTGGCGCTGCTGCCGGGGGGGCGGGAGCTGGAGGGGGAGGGGGGCTCGGGGCTGGAGGAGGACGACATGGCCGATGCGCCAGGTCGACGGGGTCAGCAGGAGGTCACGACGCCAACATGGCCGCCGGCGGGTCAGCAGGGTCGGAGAGAGGTTGCCAAGATGGCTGCTGTGGGGTCAGCGAGAGGTCACCAAGATGGCTGCTGTGGGGTTGGAGAGAGGTCACCAAGATGGCTGCTGTAGGGTCACTGAGAGGTCACCAAGATGGCTGCTGTGGGGTTGGAGAGAGGTCGCCAAGATGGTTGCTGTGGGGTCAGCGAGAGGTCATCAAGATGGCTGCTGTGGGGTTAGAAAGAGGTCACCAAGATGGTCGCCACGAGGTCAAGAATCCAACATGGCCGACTCGATGTCACCAGGAGGTCAGTAGGGTCACCGAGAGGTCGCCAAGATGGCCGCTGCGGGGTAAGCGAGAGGTCACCAAGATGGTCGCTGCGGGGTCAGCGAGAGGTCACCAAGATGGCCACCACGAGGTCAACACGAGGTCATGAATCCAACATAGCCGCCGCCAGATCACCAGGAGGTCAGCAGGGTCACCGAGAGGTCGCCAAGATGGCCGCCATGGGGTCAGTGAGAGGTCACCAAGATGGCCGCTGAAAAGCAGAGAAAGGGCTGAGATTATGGGAGAAAAAAGGAGAATTTTTGAGGAAAAAGGAGATTTTTTTAGCTCGAAAAATCATTTTTAAGGGAAAAGGATCAATTTTGGGAGAAAAAAGTAACACTTTTGACAGAAAAAGATGACTTTTTGGGAGTAAAAGGATCATTTTAAGGCGAAAAAGATCATTTTAAGGGGAAAAAGATCATTTTCGGGTGAAAAGGATCAATTTTGGGGCATCAAAGAACCATTTTGGGGAAGAAAAGGGCAATTTTTCCAATTTAAGGTTCATTTTCTTGGAGAAAAGAAGCTTTTTGGGAGGAAAAAAAGGTCAATTTTAGAGGCGAAAGAGCCTTTTTGGGGCGAAAATTTACCATTTTGGGCGAAAAAGGGAGAAGTTGTGGCAAAAGGAGACTTTTAAAGGGGAAAAAAATAAGCAGCTTGAAAGGGAAAAAAGACTCATTTTGAGGAAAAAAGACTCATTTTGAGGGAAAAAATAAGCAGTTTGAAGGGGAAAAGACTCATTTGGAGGGGAAAAGACTCGTTTTGAGGGAAAAAATAAGCAGTTTGAAGGGGAAAAGACTCATTTTGAGGGAAAAAATAAGCAGTTTGAAGGGGAAAAGACTCATTTTGAGGGAAAAAATAAGCAGTTTGAAGGGAAAAAGACTCATTTTGAGGGAAAAAGACTCATTTTGAGGGAAAAAATAAGCAGTTTGAAGGGGAAAAGACTCATTTTGAGGGAAAAAATAAGCAGTTTGAAGGGGAAAAGACTCATTTTGAGGGAAAAATAAGCAGTTTGAAGGGGAAAAGACTCATTTTGAGGGAAAAAGACTCATTTTGAGGGAAAAAATAAGCAGTTTGAAGGGAAAAAGACTCATTTTGAGGGAAAAAATAAGCAGTTTGAAGGGGAAAAGACTCATTTTGAGGGAAAAAGACTCATTTTGAGGGAAAAAACAAGCAGTTTGAAGGGGAAAAGACTCATTTTGAGGGAAAAACACTCATTTTGAGGGAAAAAATAAGCAGTTTGAAGAGAAAAAGACTCATTTTGAGGGAAAAAATAAGCAGTTTGAGGCGAAAAGGACTCATTTTTGGGGAAAAGGAGCTTGTTTTGGCAGAAAAAGGCTCATTTTTGGGTTAGAAATGGAGCATTTTGGGGCTGGAGCAGGTTTAAAAGGGAAAAGGGAGACTTTTGGGGCTCAAAGAGGCTTCTTTTGGGGCGAAAAGGGCGATTGTCAAGGGTTAAAAGAAGGAGGTTGGCGTCTCCTCCTCCCTCTCCTTCCGTCCCCAGTGGAGTTTTGGGGGAAAAACCCGCGATTTTGGTGCTTTTCAGCCTCCCCCCCCCCAGCCCCTTAATCCCCCTTAAGGCGCCATCTTGGGGGCTTCTTCCCCCTCCCTGAAGGGGGAAAGAAAAGGCGGGAAAGAGCGTTTACCTGAGGGGGGAAAAGGGCGGGAAGGAGCGGCGCTGCGCAGGGGGGGGCGTGGCCAAGGGGGCCATAGAAAGTAATGGGAGGGGGCGTGGCCAAGGCGCCGCATAGGGAGGAATGGGAGGGGGCGTGGCCAACGCTCCATAGAAAGTAATGGGAGGGGGCGCGGCTAACGCGCCATAGGGACGAATGGGGAGGTGGCCGCTCCATAGAAAGTAATGGGAGGGGGCGTGGCCAAGGCGCCGCATAGGGAGGAATGGGAGGGGGCGTGGCCAAGGCGCCGCATAGAGAGGAATAGGAGGGGGCGTGGCCAAGGCGCAGCATAGAGAGGAATGGGGAGGTGGCCGCTCCATAGAGAGTATTGGTAGGGGGCGTGGCCAAGGCGCCGCATAGAGAGGAATAGGGGTGGCCGCTCCATAGAGAGTAATGGGAGGGGGCGTGGCCAAGGCGCCGCATAGAGAGGAATGGGGAGGTGGCCGCTCCATAGAGAGTAATGGGAGGGGGCGTGGCCAAGGCGCCGCATAGAGAGGAATGGGGAGGTGGCCGCTCCATAGACAGTAATGGGAGGGGGCGTGGCCAAGGGTGCCATCGGGGATAACGGGAGGGGGCGTGGCCAGGGACGCAATAGAGTTTAATGGGAGGGGGCGTGGCCAAAGCGCCATAGGGTTTAATGGGAGGGGGCGCGGCCAACTCGCCTAATAAGGTTGAATGGAGGGGGCGTGGCTTAGGGGCCTGGGCCATAGATTCCATTGCTGAGGGTTCCCTAAGACCCCTCTAGGGACACCCAGGACCCTCCCCAGACCCTTCTAAGTCCCTCAGGATCCTTCTAGAACCCTCCCCCCCCCCAGGACCCTTTCATGACCCTTTTAAGACCCTCAGACCCCTTCCAGGACCCCAAAGCGAGGCTTCGAAAAGGCCCAAGACCCAGAGAGCTGGAGGTGACCCTGAAACCACCACTGAATCAAAACAGACTCCGAGACTCTTCTTGAGGTTTTCAAAAACGGTTTATAAAAAGCCGCCAAAGCGACTGGGGGATGAGACGGGAGACGCAGTAACCGCGTTTGGGAGCTGCGGTAGCCACACTCAAGAGCTGGATGTGGGGGGGGTTCTCAGAGCAGGGGCCGAGCCTGCTGGGTGGGCAGGACCCCGAAGCGGCGCTTGAGAGCCAAACGGTGGCGGGAGAAGCGATCGTCCGGGGAGAAGCGAGCAGGGTGAGCCGATTGGGTGGGCTGCCCGGACGGGGACAGCTTCTAGGGGGAGAAAAGAGGGGGGAAAAAAAAAAAAAAAAAAAAAAAAAAAAAGGGGGGTTGGTGAGGACACACACAGCCTGAAAAGCCCCAAC
>JAUMJK010002461.1:0-56328 GCA_033558105.1 Coccyzus lansbergi
GCCCTCCCTCCCGTCTCTGGGCGGGTGACTCACGGAGGTCCCTGTCCTGCGCGGCGGCTCCGAGGATGAGGAGGATGGCGGTGACTGCTGCGGTGAGGGTCGGGGCGCGGGGCCTGGGCGGGGGGGGGGCGGCCATGGCCGGGCAGCCCCTCACCGAGCGCTGGGGCCGAGCGGTGGCCGCGCCGCCCCGGCCGCCGGTATAAGTCCCGGCGAGGCCCCCCGGGCCCTGAAACCCGACCCGGGGCGGGGGGGGGGGGGGGGGGGGGGGGCGGGGGGCTCGGGGCTCAGGGACCGCCCCGCACCGGCCCCGCACAGACCCTGCGGCACAGGCCACGGGTGACAGACAACCCCCCCCCAACACACACCCCCCCTTCATCCCAGACGAGAGGTGACGCCCTCCCCTTCATCCCAGACGAGGGGTGAGCCCCCCCCGACTTCATCCAAGACAAGGGGTGACCCCCACACACTTCATCCCAGATGAGGAGTGACCCCCCCCCTTAAGCCCAGACGAGGGGTGACAGCCACCCCTCCCTCCCCTTCATCCCAGATGAGGGGTGACCCCCCACTTCATCCCAGAGGAGGGGTGACCCCCCCACACTTCAGCCCAGACGAGGGGTGACCCCCCCACTTCATCCCAGACAAGGGATGACACACCCCCACTTCATCCCAGACGAGGGGTGACCCCCCCCGCATCCCATCTCGGGGGAATAAGACCTCCAACCCCCTATTCCAACCCATCCTGAGGGGGTGAGGACCCCCCACTTCATCCCATCCAAGGGATGAGACCCCTCCACATCCCATCCAAGGCATCCAAGGAATGAGGACCCCCCTCAATCCCATCCTGATGGGGTGAGACCCCCCCTTCCATCCCATCCAAGGGGTGAGACACCCCCCCCCCCCCAATCGCATCCTGACGGGGTGAGATCCCCCCAATCCCATCCTGAGGGGGTGAGGACCCCCCCTCTTTACATCTCATCCAAGGAATGAGACCCCCCCACACACATCCCATCCAAGACATCCAAGGGATCAGACCCCCCCCACCCCTTGCATCCCAGTCAAGGAGTGACCCTCCCTTCATCCCATCCTAAGGGTGACCCCCCCACCTTCATCCCATCCTAAGGGTGACCCCCACCCCGCATCCCATCTTGGGGGGATGAGACCTCCAAGCCCCCCATTCCAGCCCATCCTTGGGGGGTGAGACCCCTCCCTTCATCCCATCCTGGGGGGGTCCTGAGGGGCGAGGCTTACAAACCCCTATTCTGGAGGGGTGAGACCCCGCACCCCGACGTCATCCCATTCTGGGGTGTGAGAACACTCCCCCCCCCCCCCATTCCATCTCATCCTATGGTTGCCAGAAGGGTGAGACCCCCCTCCAATCCCATCTCTGGAGGGATGAGACACCCCTTCAATCCCATCCCAAGGGTCAGAGACATCCCCCCCACCCCTACATCCCCCCCCCCCATCATTCCTCTGCCTGGAACTGGGCCCAGGACCATCATCCCCCCACCCCCCCTGAAAAAACAGGGAGTTCAATGGGTCGGGGGGGGGCAGGATGCAACCTGACCCTTCTTGGAAAGGGGTTCAGGAGGATGGGGGGGCCCTGCACCCCAACACAGATGGGGACACACACACAGAATGAGCACTTTGCAGTGGGGTTCGGAGGAGGGGGGGGCAAATTTCCCATCCCAGGGTTCGACTCCAAAGTGGGGGGCTTGCCCCCCCCTTCCTTGCCACGTCTGCACCCCAGCTCTGCGTGAGCAAAGCAGCCAGGGGGGAGCAGAGAAAATGGGGGGGGTCATGCCACCCCCGACACCACCCCCCCCACAAATGGGGAGGGTGCTGGGTGCAGTCAGGTGATTGGGGGGGGGGGGGCTACCTTGGTGTTTAAAAGGGCTTTGGGGCTCCCCAGGCAGCCTCAGGCTGCACAGACCAGGCTCTATCGGACCCCCCCCATGCTCCCCCCAACCAACTAATGGGGGTCCCCAAAGAGGGGGTGCATAGAAAGAGGTTAGTTACCCCACCTCAAAAACATGCTGTGAAATGGAAAAGGGGGGGATGTTGGGGGTCACAGGTCTGTGGGGGGGGATGTCAATGTTTGGGATGGGGGGGGCTCCATCCTGCCCTGGGCTCCTGGGTGGGAAGGGGTGGATGGAGCTGGAGAGGGGAGAGGAGCAAGAAAAGATGGGATGAAGGAGGGATGGAGCTGGGAAGGATGGAAGGTGAGAGGGATGGAGCTGGAGGACAGGACAGGGATGGATGGATGGATGGATGGATGGATGGATGGATGGATGGATGGATGGAGCTGGGGAGAAGAGAGGATGGAAGGATGAAGGATGGGACCAGGGAGGGATGGAACTAGAGGACAAGACCAAGGAAGGATGAAGCTGGGAAGGATGAAGGATGGAAGGATGGACCAGGGAAAGATGGAAGGATGGATGAGTGGATGGATGGATGGATGGATGGATGGATGGATGGAGCTGGGGAGAAGAGAGGATGGAAGGATGGAAGGATGGGACCAGGGAGGGATGGAACTAGAGGACAAGACCAAGGAAGGATGAAGCTGGGAAGGATGAAGGATGGAAGGATGGGACCAGGGAAAGATGGAAGGATGGATGAGTGGATGGATGGATGGATGGATGGATGGATGGATGGAGCTGGGGAGAAGAGAGGATGGAAGGATGGAAGGATGGAAGGATGGAAGGATGGGACCAGGGAGGGATGGAGTTAGAGGACAGGACCAGGGATGGATGGATGGATGGATGGATGGATGGATGGATGGAACTGGGGAGGAGGGAGGATGGAGGATGGAAGGATGAGACCAGGGAAGGATGGATGGATGGGACCAGGGAAAGATGGATGGATGGATGGATGGAGCTGAAGAAGGATGGAGGATGGAAGGATGGGACCAAGGGAGGGATGGAGCTGGGGAGGGACAGAGATGGAGGGGAGAGGGAAGGGTGGATGGTTGGATGGATGGAGACAGGGCAGGTGGATATTCCCCACGCAGCCATCAGAGAGACCCACCCCAGCCTCTCTCTCCGCACCCACGGAGCATCTCTGCTACAGCTGCGCCTCCAGACCCTCCTCTCCCAAGCTTCCCCACCCACCAAGATCTTTTTCCAAGCCCCCAGATCCTCCCCATCCCCTCCAAATCCTCCTTATCCCCTTCAGATCCAACTCACCCTCCCAAGCCCCCTAAATGCATCTCATTCCCCAACAAGATACTCCTAATCCCTCCCCAAAACCTCTCCATTCCCACCTAAATCCACTTCATCCTCCCCCAGATCCTCCAGGGCCCCCCAGGTACCCCCATCTCCTCTCCATCCCCGCCCCCAAGCCCCCCCCAGCCCCGCGGGAGGCTCCCACAGACACGGACAAAGCCGCAGTGTTACCAGTGCTGCCGTCGGACACCAGCAAACTGGGCCAAAAATAACTCCCTCGGCTGGAGCTGGGATGGCAGCAGCTCCAGCTGGACCCTCACCCCCCCCAACTGAAAAAAAACAGCCCCCCCCAGTCTGCTTTGCACCCCAAAACCACTCCCACAGGTGCTGAGGGCCCTCCCTGCTATTTGCGGGACACAATCCTGCTCGGCTCTGTGCCTCAGTTTCCCCAGCTGGTAAAGGGAAACCAAAGCTGGGGGGAGGTTGGGGGGTCCCAGTGCCAGGCAGGTGGAGGAGGCCGCTCTCGGCCGCTCTGGCTGGGGACGGCGGCTGGGAACAGAGCCAGGATTTGGCTGCCGATGCTGCTTTCCACTGGAAAATGGGGTTGGAAGCAAATAACAATGCGATGGTTTCCCCCCTCCCTGCTTTTTGAGGGGCTTGGGTGTCACCAGCAGCTCCCGACATGACAGAGCCCGGGGAGGGGGAAGGGATGGAGCATCCACCTGCTCCCCTGACTCCAATCCCTCAGCACCCCAACTCCAGTCCCCCTGCACCCCAATTCTGACCCCTGTGCCACGACCCTGATCTCCCTGAGCCCCAATTTTGATCCCCCTGGCTTGCTCCCTGACTTTGACCTCTCCCATCCTGAATCTCGTCTCCTTGCACCCCAACTCTGGTCTCTCCTTGTCCCAACTCCAATCCCCCTGTACCCCAACTCCGATCCCAGTGTTCACCAGGTGAGGGGCTCAGCAGACAAAGGGTGTCCCCATTCCTGGGTCTCTTTCACCCCAAAACAATCCCACAGCAGCCAGGGCTCCGCGTGGTTCCCACCGTCACCCTCTGGATCTCCCAGCCCCTCTGGGCTTCGAGACGTCACCCAGCAAGACCAGGTGGCCCCAAACCGGGATTTTTTTAACCCAACTCTCATTCTCTAGCTCCGATCCTCCCCCCAAAACCCAATCGAATCTTTCTGCTTTCCCCCCTTCCCTTTCCTCAGTCCCTTCGCCGGGAGTTTTCCCCGTTTTCGGGCTCTGGAAAGGCCATCAGGGGAATCTCGGGAATCGCCAAGGCAGCTCTGGAATTCGTGTGGCAGGAGTGGAAGGAATGAGCCTTAACTCTGCCTGTCCCGGTGTGCCACCGGCACCACCGGCATCGGTGCTGGCATCGATACCAGCATCATCACCGTGGGCACCGGCATCATCACCACCACCACCAGCATCAACATCACCAGCATTAACATCATTATCAGCATTGGCACTGGCATTGGTGCCAGCACCATCACCATGGGCATCACCACCACCAGCATCAACATCAGCATAAGCTCTGGCATTGGTACCAGCACCATCACCATCAGCAATTGCCATCAGCACCGGCACCATCGGCATCGCCACCGTCGCCGCTGGCATCACCATTGGCACCAGCATCAACGTCATCGTCACCATTGACCCCAGCATTCAACACCGACACCAGCAGCGACACTGGCATCATCGGCATCACCACTGCCAGGAGCGATGTCCCCTCCCTGGGGCTTGTGATGGTGCCAGGGATGCTATCCCCACCCCGATGCCACAAGGCAGGATGTTCTTCCCAGCCTGATGCCACCAGCCAAGAGATCTCATCTCTGCTTTGATGCCACCAGCCAGGGCCAATGACTGTCCCCACCCTGATGCCACCAGCTGGGGGGCTGCTGTCACCTACTGTTCCTATCCAGGGGGATTGTGCCCACTTTGATGTCACCAGCCGGGGTGGGGCGTCTGTCCCTATTTTATCCCATTTCAGCCTCATTTTCCCCTATTTCCCCTTATATTCCCCCATTTCAGTCCCATTTTCCCCCATTTCAGCCCCATTTTCCCCCATTTCAGTCCCATTTTATCCCATTCCAGCCCCATTTTATCCCATTCCACCCCCAATGGACATGGTTTAGTGTTTGATAGGAATGGCTGGACTCAATGATCCGATGGGTCTCTTCCAACCTGGTTGTTCTATGATTCTATGATTTCAGCCCCATTTTCTCCCACTTTGCCCCCTTTCTCCCCACTTTTTGGGGATGTCTCCCCCAAATCCCCTACAACCAGTCTCAAACCAGAGGGATTTCACTGCTCGTCAACCCCAACTCTCTTCTTTGCTTTTTTTTGGGGGGGGGGCAAGCCCAGATGATCCCTCTTCCCCTTCATTTTTTTTTTTCTTTAAAAACAGGGGAGTTTCAGTCAAAAGGGAAGAGAAAAAAAAAATTGCCATTTTTTTTTCACTGCTGGCACCTCCCTTGAACCTCAGAGCTTCCCCCAAATATTTCATCTGGTCGTTCCCTGGGAACAGGGAGCAGAAAGGAGCTTTGTGTGTGTCGTCCTTCCCCCCCCCCCACCCGGACTCCCCCAAACTGTTCCTGCATGACCCAAAAAAGGACTTTTTAACACATTTCTCCCTCTGCACTTGCCACGATCGAAGGGGATATTTTTAGGCTCTGGCGAGATGGATATTTTTGCCCCATAAACCAGAGTTTGAGCCCAAATGGATGAGGGAGGGGGGGGACACCCAAGCAGTGACTTTTTTTGGGGCCCCTCAGGGACACTATTTAGGGTCCCTCAGTGACACTATTTGGGGGCGAATTGACCTCAAAATGGCTGCTTGGCAACCTTCCCCCCCCCCCCACTCTCCCTTTAAGCTCAATAAACCCCCAGGACCCCCCCAATTTCACCCTCTTTCTCCATCTCGGACCCCATTTCACCCCCTTTCTCCATCTGGGACCCCCTCAAAATCCACATTCACTCGAACCTCAGGGTGGGACACACACCATCCCCTCAGCGACACTATTTGGGGTGAATTGACCTCAAAATGGCTGCTTGGCAACCTCCCCCCCGCTCTCTTTAAGCTCAGTGAACACCCAGGACCCCCCCCCAATTTCACCCCCTTTCTCCATCTGGGCCCCCATTTCACGCCCTTTCTCCACCTGGGACCCCATTTCACGCCCTTTCTCCATCTGGGACCCCATTTCACCCCCTTTCACCCCCATTTCACCCCTTTTCAGATTGGGCCCCCTCCCCAATCTGGATTCACTTGAGCTTCCCCAAAATGGCCTCTTTCCCCTCGTTTTTTGGGGTGTTTCTCACTCACACACACACACACACACACAGACCCTTTGTTCCCCATCAAGGGGCTTCTCTGGCCTCACCCCCCCCCCACTCTTGGAAACAAAAAAAAGATGGGGTTGGGGTGGGGGGGGAAGATGGCAGCATTTTTGTGAGATGATGTCAAATCATTCCCCCTACGTTCAGGGCCCCCCGATCGCGGCCTCTTCCTCCTCCTCCTCCTCCTCAGGGGTTGGGATGAAAAGGGCGACTCTTTGGGAAGGTAGAAGCACACACAAAGGGCCCCTTTGAGCCTCCTCAAAGAGAAGGGGGGGGGAAAATGTTGAGGGCGATGGTGGTGATTTTAGGTCTGGTTTTTACTGGGGGGGGGAAGAAATGTAAGAGAATTCAGCCTTATGGTTGGGGGTCCAGTGCTTTCCATCCTGAAAAACAAGGAGTTTCACCCCAAAAAAAAGGAGTTTGGGAGGAGAAAAGCCACCCCCCTCCTCCTTTTTAGGGGTTCTCACTCCCCCCAAAAAATAATTAGAGTTCAAAAATTTAGAACTCTATATCCACCCCACCCCCCACCCCCGGCACAACCCTTATACGAGACAGCAGAGAACCTCCCAAGGTGAAAGTAGCTTCAGGGATGGGGGAAAAAATAATAATAATAATAATAATATCAGGGGGTCGGCAGCCCCCCTCAAAAATAATTAGAGCTCAAAAATTTAGAGCCCTATATACCCCCCCAGCACAACCCTTATACGAGACAACAGAGAACCTCCCAAGGTGAAAGCAGCTTCAGGGATGGGGGGAATATAATAATATTAGGGGGTCGGCAGCCCCCCCCCAAAATACTTATGGGATGGGGGGGCGGTCTTCAACCCCCCCAAATAGAGGACATAAAGCACAACCCTTATACGAGACAGCAGCGAATCCCCCAGCTTCAGGGATGGGGAAAAAATAATAATATTGGGGGGTCAGCAGCCCCCCCCCCCCAAATCCTTATGGGATGGGAGGGGGGGTGGGGGGTTCAACCCCCCCAGATAGAGGACACAAAGCTGCAGGTGCCGGGGGAGGGGGGGTGGGGGCACTGGCAGGCGTGCACCCCGCTAATGAGAGCCTTGATTATCCCTAATTAATGAGGGCTGGAAAGAGGCCGACGATGTTTGTGGTTGGGGGGAGGGTTGAGGTGCTGGGGAAGTTGGGGGGGGGGAGTGCTGGATGAGCCCCAAAATCACCATGAACCAGCTTGGGGGGGGTCCTGGTGGGTGGATTTGGGGGGGGGGGGGGTGTCCTGTTGTGGGAATGACCCTCGGCTTTGGGGTCAAACCCTGTGGATTTGGGGACAGAGAGTGCAAAAAGTACTAATTCTTCATTAGGGAAATGAGGGCCTTGAGTATTGGGGTGCGAATAAAAAGGGGGGGTGGTGATAGCCCCCCCCCTTCCTCATGCTTGGCCACCATCCTCATCCCCCAAAATGGGGTAAAGTGGCCTAAATAAGGCAAGAAGAAGGGCAAACCCCCGAATTTGGGGGGTTTGAAGCCCTACAGATCCAGCACCGGAGGGGAATGGGGTTTATGGGGGGGAATAGGGGGGTTGGGGAAGCTAAAAATACCTCCCGGCCACTACGAGGTTAAATAAACGACCCGAAATAGAAACCCCCGATTCCGGCCTCGCTTATCGGTGTCGCCGCAGGATCCAACCCCTCGATAAGCCCGGGACCCCAGAATATCCATCCCAATCTCAAAATATCTGCCCTAAACCCTAAAATATCCACCCCAAACCCTCAAATTTCCATCCCAACCCTAAAATATCCATCCCGAAGCAAAAAATATCTGCCCTAAACCCTAAAATATCCATCCTAAACCCCAAAATATCAGCCCCGACCCTAAAATATCTGTTCTAAACCCCAAAATATCTGTTCTAAGCCTCAAAATAGCCACCGCCAACCCTAAAATATCGATCCTGAACCCTCAAACATCTACCCCAACCTTAGAATATCCATCCCCGACCCCAAAATGTCCATCTCCAAGCCAATATATTCACCTCCAACCCCAATACATGTATCCTAAACCCCAAGTGTCTGTCCCAAACCCCAAAATATCTACACTAGACCCCAAAATATTCATCCTAATACTCGAACATCCATCCTCAACCCCAAAATATCTGTCTTCAACCCTAAAATATCCATCCTAAACCCCAATATATCTGTCCTAAACCCTAAAGTATCCATTCCAACCCCAAAAAATCCACCCGAGACCCCAAAATATTCATCCCAACACTAGAACATCCATCCTCAACCCCAAAATATCCGTCTTCAACCCTAAAATATCCATCTCCAACCCAAATATATCCATCCTAAACCCCAATATGTCCATCCTAAACCCCAAAGTATCCATCACAACCCCAAAATAGCCACCCTAGACCCCAAAATAATCATCCCAACTCCAAAAAATCCACCCTAGACCCCATAATATTCATCCCAACCCTAGAACATCCATCCTCAACCCTGAAATATCCATCTCCAACCCCAAAGTATCCATCCCAACCCCCAAAAATCCACCCTAGACCCCAAAATATTCATCCCAAACCTAGAACATCCATCCTCAACCGCAAAATATCCATCCTAAACCCCAAAGCATCCATCCTAACCCCCAAAATATCCACTGAAACCCCTGAAATATCGATCCTGAACCCTAAAATATCCACCCCAATCATAGAATATCCAACCTCAACCCCCAAATCCCCATCCCAAACCCCCAAATCCTCATCCCAAACCCCCAAACCGGCCCCAAATCCAGGTTGGGCCAAGCGCCCCCCCCACCAGGACCTCCAAACCAAATCCATCTCTCACCCCTGAGGTTTCACCCCATTTTTTTTTTCCACCCTGGATTTGGGGGTTGGGGGTGAGTTAGGGAGGGATTCAGCATCCTTTGATGCTGAGGATTGTGTGAGTTTGTGTCCCCCCCCCACTCCAACCCCGAAAAATAAAATAAAATAAAAAAAAACAGGGGCATCTGTTTGGGGTGGCAAAGAGCCAGCTCCCCGAGCGCTGCCCTGCCGAGTCCTGCCGCCCGCACAAAGCCACCCTCTGTGTGAGGATGATGGATAAAAAAAAAAAAAAAATAAAAAATATAAATAAATTAAATAAATCAGGAGGGGGGAAAAAAAAAAAGTCCCAACTCTAAAAGCAACTTTTCTTACAGCTTCGAGGGTCCCGCGGCTTGAACGGAGACCGGGCTCAGGGCAGGATAGGGTTTGGGGGGGGATTAGGAGTGGAAATAAAGGAGTTGGGGGGCACGAGGGCTAATTGGGGGGTGGGGGGGTCCCCACTGCGCTGGATCCGTCGTTAGGAGGAATTATAATCAAGAAGGTTGTGGAGTGTGTAGCCCCCACCCACCCCCAAGCTTATGTGGTTTGGGGGAGCAAGGGTTGAGATGGGGGCATAGGGAGAGCTAAAGGGGGTGTTAAACAGCACCCCCGAAGTTAGGGGTGGGGGGAGAAAGGGGAAACTGAGTCACAGCTCGGAGAGGGGTTGGGGTCCCCCAGGCTGAGGCGGCATCGCTGGCCGAATCCTGCATCCTGAGCAAGGCGGTTCCCAGGGGCGCATGGGGGTCCCAGGATTCTGGGATGGGGATTATTTAGGGGTCCCAGGCTGCTGGGAAGGGGATTATTTGGGGTGTCCCAGGATTGTGGGATGGGGATTATTTAGGGGTCCCAGGCTGCTGGGAAGGGGATTATTTGGGGTGTCCCAGGATTGTGGGATGGGGATTATTTAGGGGTCTCAGGCTGCTGGAAAAGGGATTATTTGGGGTGTCCCAGGATTGTGGGATGGAGGAGACTTGGGGGGGGTCCCAGGCTGCTGGGAAGGGGATTATTTAGGGGTCCCAGGATTCTGGGATGGGGATTATTTAGGGGTCCCAGGGTTGTGGGATGGAGGAGACTTCTGGGGGTCCCAGGCTGCTGGGAAAGGGATTATTTGGGGGTCCCAGTATTCTGGGATAGGGATTATTTAGGGGTCCCAGGCTGCTGGGAAGGGGGGACATGGGGGTTTGAGACTGATGAGGAAGGGGACTTGGGGAGGAGTCACAGATTTTGGGGTGGGGGGGATCAGGGGTCCCAGTCTGCTGGGAAGAGGGAGGGTCACAAGCAGAACATCAGGATCAAGCCCTGCTGGGACCCTAAATGCCAGGAACTGAACCCAAAGCAGATTCCCACCCCCACTTAAGCCTCCAGCCCCCCCATCTTGGCACATGGGGGCTCCCCAGGCCCCCCCAGGCTGGGGTTGGAATCCCCTCCCCAGCCCCTCTCAGGGCTGATGGGTTTGGGGCAGCCACACGTGGTTTTTGGGGTACGAAGGGCTGCGATCTGGGGGTTCCTTCCCCCCTCCAAACTCCTTCCGCTCCCGGCACAAGGGGCGTCTGTGTCCACACACGCCGTAAATCTGGGACTCGGCTTTATAGGAACTCGCTTAATTATTTAGCCGGAGCCCGGACAGCGTTTACCCAACAATGCGGACGCCAATCGCAACACGCGGCCCCACAAAGGCCAGTTGTGTCCCGAACGGCTTCGCTTCCACCCCCTCCAAGGCCTTCTTTTTCCACGGATTCGGCATCAAGGCCAGTGGGAGAGGGATGGAGGCTTTGTCACCATGTCACCTTTGGCAGGGGGGAACTTGGTGGGGGCTGGTTGGATGAGGAGCTCCTAGGGATGGGGAGAAGGTTGGGTCTGTGCTGGGATTCCCCATGATGCCTCCTCCCTGCTCCCTCAACCATCCCGAAGGATGTTGACCTTCTCCAGGCATTGCCCGTTGGATGAATGGTTGCACCCACGTGGCCCTGTGAGGGACCTCCTGGTGTCAAGACCTCTCGGTACTTTGCTCAAGGGGTTTCGGGGTCAGCAGATCCCAGGAAGGCAAAGAGGAGGCAAGAGAGCTCAGGGAGACGTGGCCCAATGGCCCAAGAGGAGGTCCTGGCTTATCCTTGCTCCACACCAAGAACAGGAGGTCATAAAACCACTCAGCTGAGCAGGAAGCCAGAAGTTCTCCATTAAGGATTGTTTTGGGATGACCCAAGGGGGCAGTGGGCTCGCTCCCCCTTTGAATCCACCTGATCCTTGGAAAAAAGTCCCTCCCCAGCTTTCCTGGAGCTCCTTTCAGGCCTGGAGGCTGCTCTAAGGTCTCCCTGAAGCCTTCTCCTCTCCAGGCTGAACAACCCCAACTCTCTCTCAGTCCATCCTCAGAACAGAAGGTCTTCACCTCTCCCATCAGCTCTGTGGCCTCCTCTGGCCCCGTTCCAACAGCTCCATCCCCTTCTGGTGCTGGGCACTCCCAGTGGTCTCAGCAGAGCAAGGCAAAGGGACAGAATCGCCTCCCTCGCTGCTCCTGATGGAGCCTAGGCCAGGGTTTGGCTTTCTGGGCTCTGAACACACACATTCAAGCCTCTCCTCAAGCAGGACCCCAAACCCTCCTTGTCAGGGCTACTCCCAATCATAGAATCATAGAAGAACCAGGTTGGAAGGGACCCATCGGATCATCAAGTCCAACCATTCCTATCAAACACTAAACCATGTTCCTCAGGACCTCATCTACCCGTCCCTTAAACACCTCCAGGGAAGGGGAATCAACCACCTTCCTGTGCAGCCTATTCCAATGCCCTATTTTGTGTTTCACACTACTTTGTGTGAAAAACTTCCTCCTAATCTCTAGCCTAAATCTCCCCTGGTGGAGCTTGAGGCCATTCCCAGCAAATTCCTCTCCACAACCTCCCTTCAGGTAGTTGGAGAGAGCAATGAGGTCTCCTCTCAGCCTCCTCTTCTCCAGGATAAACCCCCCCAGCTCTCTCAGCCGCTCCTCATAGGGCCTGTTCTCCAGCCCCTTCACCAGCTTCCTTGCTCTTCTCTGGACTTGCTCCAGAGCCTCAACATCCTTCTTGTGCTGAGGGGCCCACAACTGAACACAGGATTCAAGGAGCAGCCTCACCAGTGCTGAGTCCAGAGGGAGAAGAACCTCCCTGGCCCTGCTGGTCACACCGGGTCTGCTCCAAGCCAGGATGCCATTGGCCTTTTTGGCCCCCTGGGCACACTGCTGGCTCATGGTCAGTCGCTGTCAACCAACCCCCCCAAGTCCCTCTCCTCCTGGCAGTTTTCCAGCTTGATCACATCATCCCCCAACCAGTGGATACGACCCCTATTTTCCTCCTTCTGGGAGCCCAAAGGGGGATGCCCAGGGTGGGAGAGAAGAAACCAACCCTGTAAAGTTTAGAAATGGTTTTGGGGCTGCCTAGAGGCACCACCAACTGCTCTCCCAGACAGCAGCATCCAGAGAAGGATGAGAGGAGCACAGCTCCTCCAGAGCCAGGGGATGGAGGGAGAAGCCCCCCAGCAAATCCCCCTCAAGGGCTGCGAGAGGCAGCTCGGCTCCTTGAGGTAGTTCCCGACTTCGAGGCAGGACTTGGGGAAGGATGAATGGAGCATTGAGGCGGGAGACAGCGCCGTGAGTATTTACAGAAGCCGCGCGTGTGTGTGTGTGTGTGTGTGTTTGGGAAGACGCTAATCACTGGCTCTTTGGAAACGGTGGGTAAAAAAAAAAAAAATCTCCCTCATGTCTAGGAATAAGGATACAGGAAGGAGGAGGCCAAAAAAAAAAAAAAAGTCAATATGACCTGAAAATCCCCAGGCTGGGACAGTCGGGCGGGTTGGGCGCTGTGATTTATTCTATTAATAAGCCAGAAAGAAGGGGAGGAATAAATGCTGAATGCATTTTTAGTGGCCGCAGAGGGCTGGGAGCCACGGGCCGGGGAGGGGGTGCGAGGCCTGCGGGGAGCAGGGCAGCAGCCCCGGCACAAGCCTCCTTTGACGGGACCGTTTGCTTTTTTGGGAGCCAAGGGAAACAAGGGACTTGCTGATTTTGCTGCCGGGACAGCGTGAGGGGCTCTTTTCAGCCCAGAACTACTGTTCCGAGCGAGGGCAACGCGGGTTGGAAGCTCCTTCCGAAGGGTGGGAAGGGCTGAAGACCTAAAGCAGGTTACTGGGACGGGATTCCTGGTCCCACCTCTGGCTTGGGAATCACAGAATCATAGAACAACCAGGTTGGAAGGGACCCATCGGATCTTCTAGTCCAACCATTCCTATCAAATGGAATGCAGCAAAAAGGTAAAATCAGTGGTAAAAAGGCCTCAGTGCTCCAGCTCCGACCGCGTCCTCCATCCAATTGGGATAAAAGACTCTGGCTTGTGATGTCCTGAACCTGCCGAGAGGCATTTATTTTAAGTCGAGAGGGTGAATGACCCCAAACTGCTTTCCCGGAGCGAGAGCTGCTCCCCACAGTGACAGCTCCAGGGGTTGGGATGCAGCTCCCGACGAGTTTTCCTCTAACCCGAAAAGAGAAGAGATGAGTGACATTGTGGGCTTTTGAACACTTTGAATTTTACTTGCAGTAAAAGATAGAAAAAGGTAATAAATGAACTCAGTATAAAACACGCAGAGGGGAAAGGGGAAAGGATACAAACCAGCCTACAAAGACCACAACCAGGCAGAAGGGAGCGAGGGAGGAACTTTGTACAAAACTACTGCTTACGGGTCAAGAAAAAACGTAAAAAATATCCCTCTCTCTCTCTTTCTGGAGACAAAAATACAAAAGTGGAGATCATTTCATTCTTTACTCGTACGTAAAAAGGTTCTGTACACAAAAAAAAAAAAAAGCAGCAGGTTGGGAAAAGCTCCTCCAAGCCTGGCTGCTTCCTCCCCCAGCGCCCCGAGAATAAATTAACCCAGCGGAAAAATGCCCCTTCGGGGCCACCCGGAGCCCAGGGTGAAGGGTTTGGAAGCACCGCACAGCTCCCAAAAAAAAGAAAAAAATAAAAATCCCGTTTTGGGAAGGGGTTTGGTGCTTCGGAAGGTTTCGCTTTTTCTCCCTCTGTGAGCGTTGGGGACACAGCTGGTCCTGAAGGGCCTCGGAGACACCTTGGGAAGCGCTCAACGGCGGTTCCTGGGCTCCCAACGCAACCCCCTGACCTCACCGCAGCTTTTCTCCGCAGGTAGGATGTGTGAGAGAGCAGGAACAATCAATCCCGCGCGGCCCAGAGCAGGAGCCGCGGTCCCAGCTCCCACGAGGAGGCAGGAAAAGCAAACCCCAAACCCCAACGCAAGACTTTGTTCGTTTGTCGCTCCGGATTAAACGTTTGGATTAAACTATTTACAAAGCGATGCGACGGCTCCTGCTTGAGTTTTGTACCTGAATATCCGTAAACAGGACCGGGAGATAAATTCCTCGGGGGGAAAAAAAAAAAGGACTTGGCAGAAGTGGCATTGGACAAACTGGAGCTTTTCAGAGTTTGGCTCCGGTTGTTGCCCTCGAGGGACACTTCTCGTTGCAAGGTCCCAGTGCCAAGAAGCAAGTGCTGGGTTATCGTGTGAGGATTAAGGGAGAGTTTGTGATGGGTGAGAAAACGCTGGCCTGGAGGACAACTGGGAGATAACACAGAGGACACGTCCTCTTTGAGCGAATCTTCCCACTGTCCATCCCCAGGGAGGGTTTTCTCACCCGACTCGGCACTCGGAGCATCCCAAGTCATGTTTAAGTGCTTTTCCCCTCCCCTGGAATCCAGGCTCCCTCCCGGAAGCGATGCCGTCGGCTCCAAGCTAGAGCAGAGAAAAAAAAAATAACAGAGCAACCAAAGTTCCTTGAATGCCTGAAGCTGCTCCCCTCCCCGCGAGTCTCAGCACCTGAAATCGCTTGTAAAAATAGGTCTCAGAATACAAAAAAAAAACCCAACAAAAAAAAAGCAAAAGTGTGCTTCTGAACGTTTTCTTTGGTCCGTGGAGGTGGGTTACCAAAAACACGGTATGAGGCTCGTCTGCCGTGCCGGGGAGTGGAGCCCCAGGAGGGTCTGTGGGGTCGTGGCCACCAGGCAGAGATGAGTCCGGGCACTTCTGCTACAAGGGCCTAAGGAGGTGGCTTGGGGCACGACGACATCATAAGAGCTTGCAGTGAAGGATTTCCCAGGCCATCCGCTTGCGGAAATAGGGCATGTGTTGCTATGGGCGGGGGGAAGAGACGAGAAAGAGAAAAAGAAGGTACATTGGTGCATCATCGAATTGTTGGATTGGAAAAGAACTTTGAGTCCAAGCATCCCTGTTGACTACTGAACCATCCCTGAGCACCTCAGCCACTCGGTTTTTCAAAGAATCAGAGAATCACCAGGTTGGAAGAGACCCATCGGATCGAGTCCAGCCATTCCTATCAATCACTAACCCATGTCCCTCAGGACCTCGTCCACCTGCACCTTAAACCTTCCAGGGAAGGGGACTCAACCCCCTCCCTGGGCAGCCTCTGACACTGCTCAATCACCCTTTCTGTGAAAATTCTTTTCCTGATGTCCATCCTGAGCCTCCCCTGGTGGAGGTTGAGGCCATTGCCTCTCATCCTGTCCCTTGGGAGAAGAGCCCAGCTCCCTCCCCTCCACAACCTCCTGTCAGGGAGTTGGAGAGAGCAATGAGGTCTCCTCTCAGCCTCCTCTTCTCCAGGTTGAACCCCCCCAGCTATCTCAGTCACTCCTCATCAGACTCCAGGGATGGGGACTTCACCACCGCCCTGAGCAGCCTCTGCCAGGGCCTGAGAGCCCTTTCCATGAAGGGATTGTTCCCAGTATCCAATCCAAATCTTTCCTGGTACAACTTAGAATCATAGAATCATAGAACAACCAGGTTGGAAGAGACCCATCGGATCATCGAGTCCAACCATTCCTATCAAACATTAAACCAAGTCCCTCAAGACCTCATCCACCCATCCCTTAAACACCTCCAGGGAAGGTGAATCAACCACCTCCCTTGGCAGCCTATTCCAATGCCCAATGACCCTCTGTTTCCTCTCATCTCATCTCTCGTGCAGCCTCCGACTGACCCGAACTCCATTCCCCACCACCCTTTGTGGTCCCCCAGGCAGTTTGTGACACGGAAAGGCCGCCTGACCAGGCCAACGTCACTCACTGCTGGACATGACGCTGCAGCTTTTTTGCCTTTCTCGGGGGACACTCGCTTTCCAGTTACAGAAACCAGGACACAGGTGAGGTCTGGGGAATAACGTAGCTCTGATCGTGTTATCTAACAATTAGAAGTGAAATATTCATCCCACGGAGGCTGAGAGCATTAACCAACACTGAGATCCCCTGGGATTTGGCCTGCAAGGTCTCATTTTGGTTCCTGCTACAAGTGGGTTGCATTACAGGCCCAAGAGCTTTCCCTGTGGATCTGAGCATGATGACAGGAGCAGGGACGGCTCCAGAAGATTGATTTGACCTCATTACTCTCTACAACTACCTGAAAGGAGGTTGTGGAGAGGAGGGAGCTGGGCTCTTCTCCCAAGGGACAGGGGACAGGACGAGAGGGAATGGCCTCAAGCTCCACCAGGGGAGATTTAGGCTGGAGATTAGGAGGAAGTATTTCCCAGAAAGGGTCATTGGGCATTGGAATAGGCTGCCCAGGAAGGTGGTTGATTCCCCTTCCCTGGAGGTGTTTAAGGGACGGGTGGATGAGGTGCTGAGGGACATGGGTTAGTGTTTGATAGGAATGGTTGGACTTGATGATCCGATGGGTCTCTTCAAACCTGGTTGTTCTATGATTCTGTGATTTTGCACGGTATAAAGGCCCAACTGAGCCGGCTCTGCCCTGCGCAGGAGCAGAAGAATCCTGTGGCTGCTGACTGCGCTTCAGCTCCCACGGGGAAGGCAGCAAAGGGTATTTGAGACATCAGGGATGTGCCTGGACGAGCCCCACGGGCCAGCGAAGACGAGGAAGAGCCCAAGGTGGGGTCTGAAGGGGGGGGTTACCTGGGTGAAGTTGATGGGTTTGTCTTTGGTGATGCAGTCGGCATATTTGCAGGCGAACATCCCGCAGTCGCTGCCATTCATCTGCTGAGGAATCTCCTTGAATGGAAACAAAATCAAATGTTATTTTCCTGAGGAGACGGTGCTCGCTTCCCGGGCTACTAAGGGCGAGGAGGAGCTCCACACGAGGTTCTCCAGCCCTCGGAGAGCCCTGACCCCGGTGCAGGACCTCACACTCGGCCTCGTTGAACTCCCTCAAGTTCACACAGGCCACAGCGAAGCCTCAGGAGAGCTGGGATTCGCTTCCCCCCATGGAATCACCACATGAAGGAGTTGGTTGGGAAAAGCAGCCAGGAAAGGCACATCAGGGCCAAGAAAAAAAGCAAAGAGAGATCTCTTCTCCACACCCACCTGACTCTTCTTGCTCAAGAGCGACCAGCCATTAGCGTCAAACTCTTTCCTCTTCTTGTCCAGACTTTCCTGCTTTAGGTATTGCCTGTAGGAAGAGGAGAACAAGGAAAGCTCACTCAGAGGAGCTGGGAAAGCAGCCAGGCCAGGACATGTCCGTTTACCTAAGGTGTCCTCTGCCGTGTTTGCACGATTAATGCTAAATGGAAGCCCAATATTTTCGTCTCGGCCCTTTCCAAAGGGCGTCGAGGCAGTGAGAAGGACCACGTAGAGCTGGAAAACCCATCCAGAAGCAGCACCTGCCAAGCAGGGAGTCAGACCCATACACAAACCTAATTCATCAGTGACTCATGACAGGGGAGAAGCTTCCGCAGGCTCCGGCAAGCAGAGCGTTATCCTCCAGGGAAGACTGGAGGGCTGAGCCCCATCGCTGATGGTCTCCCGTGAACCAGGGCTTCCTGGTTTGAGAATCTTGGAATCATCGTGGGATCGTTACGGTTGGAAAAGCCCCGAGACCTCATCCAGTCCAACTCTGTGGACTGATCCCAGATGGCCACGGCCACAAGGGGGTTGATCCCCTCCAGGGATGGGGACTCCACCACCAGGGCCTGAGAGCCCTTTCTATAGAATCATAGAACAACCAGGTTGGAAGGGACCCATCGGATCTT
The DNA here is from genome assembly GCA_033558105.1 of Coccyzus lansbergi. Classification (NCBI taxonomy): domain Eukaryota; kingdom Metazoa; phylum Chordata; class Aves; order Cuculiformes; family Coccyzidae; genus Coccyzus; species Coccyzus lansbergi. Next base: position 18,348 of record JAUMJK010002461.1, read on the forward strand.
CTAGTCCAACCATTCCTATCAAAGGAATTCCTATCAAATCCTTCCATGAAGGGATTGTTCCCTCTATCAAATCTAAACCTACCCTGGAGCAGCTTGAGGTCCTTCTCATCACTCTTCCTTGTCAACTCAGGAGCAAAGCCCAACCCTGCTCCGTTCCCTTCACTGGGAAGTATGGAAAGAAGACCTCAAGGAGGACATTGGAGTGTCCGGGAGCACAGTGTGAAATCCTCAGCAGGATATAGAATCATAGAACAACCAGGTTGGAAGAGACCCATCGCATCATTGAGTCCAACCATTCCTATCAAACACTAAACCATGTCCCTCAGGACCTCATCCACCCATCCCTTAAACACCTCCAGGGAAGGGGAATTAACCACCTCCCTGGGCAGCCTATTCCAATGCCCAATGACCCTTTCTGTGAAAACCTTCCTCCTAATCTCCAAATGGACTGATAATCTCCACTATGGAGTGATAGGACAAGTAGGAACGAGGGGAAGATGTGGATTAGACATTAGGAAGAAATTCTTCACAATAAGGGTAAGGAGGCCGTGGCCCAGGTTGCCCAGAGCTGTGGTGGCTGCCCCATCCCTGGAGGGGTTCAAGGCCAGGCTGGATGGGACTTAGAGCCACCAGATCCAGTGGGATCACATCCCTGATCCCGCAGGGGTTGGAAAAAGATGGGCCTTGAGGTCTCTTCTGACCTCAAGCTTTCCATGAGTCTATGACCTGATGACACAGACGCAAAGCAGGACCAGAGGGAGCAACGAAGAGATGAGTTGAGGGCCCAGAATGTTCTTAACAGCCCTAACCAAGTCCCTCTCTGCTGGCTGCCTGCACCACTAAGTGACATTCAGCTCCACAGGCTCCCTCTGCTCATCCCAGTTACCCAACAGAGCAGGAAGAGCCTCCGAAACCGCCTCCTCCACCTCTGGCACCTTCTCAAAACAACCCGAGGAGCCTTCTCACCGTCACGGCCGCGATCAGAAAGATTGGAAAGGAAAAAGAGAGCGATTAGATGCCGCTGGCTCCAAGGGAGGGGGTCAAGAGAGCAGCCGGCGTGGCGAGGGAGGCGGCTTTGGCCGCCAAGGCGAGGAGATGGGCCATCTTTTGGAAACCCGAGCCACAAAGACTCAGAGAAATCGCATCTTGCTGTTAGGAAACACTGGAATGTGGTGGGAGAAGGGGGCGACATGCCCTGCGGATGAGACGTTGGGTGGAAATCGCTGACCTGCTGCCTGTCAGGGAGCTTCTCTTTATCGAAACTTTAAAGAGGTTCTCAAAGAAAACCCTCCCGGGCTGAAGAGGCCCTGAAACATGGGGCAGGGGCTGCTGAACTAAGTCCTCCTAAGCCTCAAAAAGGCTCTGAAGGCAGACACAGTCCCATCCCAGTGATCGTGTCTCTGAAAAAACAGCCAGAAATAGCTTTTGCTGGATGGCAGAGGGTCAAAGAGGGGATTCTCCCTCCAGGCAGGCCCAGATCAGGCCCAGACAAGCATTTTCTGTCGGCCTTCGTTAGCCGAGGTGCAATCCCAGCCCTGTTCCCGAGGCGCAGGGGCTGGAACTGCTCCTGAGAAGCTTCTCTGCTCGGCTGCACTTTGGACGAGAGCAGCAAGGGGGTTAAATCCCAGCGAGAAGTCTCCGTGTCTCATCTCCAAGGGAAAACCCAATATCTGGAGAAGAAACTCCTCGCGTGGAGAAGTAAGGGTGATCTGAGTGTCTAGCTGGAGGGAGGGAGCAGCCGGTCTGCCTGATACAACCACGATCTGCCTGACACAACCACCATGAAAATGTTTGTTAGCGAAACGGCCTCGTTTCTAATTGAAATAGAAAACAAATCCCTGGAATCGCTGCCGACCTACAGGTCCCACTTGAATCCTCGGCATAAAAATAGAGCAGGTAGTGCGCAGCCCACACCATTCCACACGCTGGGGAGCGAAGCCGTGAAGAGAAATCGAACGTGTAGAGAAATCACAGGATATCACGTGTAGAGAAATCACACAAGGAACCAAGAGGAGCCTCTGAGCGCATCTCCGTGTGGTGTTTGCACACACGGAGCGAGGGCGGCAGGAGGATCCCAGTGCCAGACTCGTCTGGCAGGCAAAGAAGGGACCAGGGAAGTAGAAACTCACTCCTGTGCAGCTACCAGAATCATAGAATCACCAGGTTGGAAGAGACCCACCAGATTGTCGAGTCCAACCTTTCCTATCCAGGTTTTTTAAGTGTAATTACACACTGAACCAAAACCCACCAGGCCTGAGATGTCCCGTCCAGCATTGCAGCCTTTTAATCTCGTTTTCCTAACCCAGAAAACGGGAGGTTGTGCTCTCCAGTGCTTCCACACACACAAACACACACAAGCACCTGAGTAGGTGTCTCAGTGATTTAGAACCATTTGGTTGGAAAAGACCTTTGAGATCAACGAGTCCAACTGTCCCAGGCCACGACTCAACCATCCCTGAGCACCTCATCTTAGAATCATAGGATCATAGAGCAACCAAGTTGGAAGAGACCCATCGGATCATCGAGTCCAACCATTCCTATCAAACACTAACCCATGTCCCTCAGGACCTCATCCACCCGTCCCTTAAACACCTCCAGGGAAGGGGAATCAACCACCTCCCTGGGCAGCCTGTTCCAATGCCCAATGATCCTTTCCGTGAAAAACTTCCTCCTAATCTCTAGCCTAAATCTCCTCTGGTGGAGCTTGAGGCCGTTCCCTCTCATCCCTTGGGAGAACAGCCCAGCTCCCTCCTCTCCACAACCTCCTCTCAGGGAGTTGTAGAGAACAATGAGGTCTCCTCTCAGCCTCCTCTTCTCTAGGCTTCTCCTCTATGAAGCAGCCACCACACCACAACCAGCCCTGGCTCACTCCTAGCCCAGTCACTGGCCCTCGTATGCACTCAGCTGCCTTCCCTGTGCCTCAGTTTCCCTCCTGGGTGAAGTCCGACTAACCGTATGACGCTCACCACACCTTTAGGAAGCTCTAAAGATTGAAAGCATGAAAGGGTCACTAACCATGAATAGGACCTCCGTCCCTTCTTCCCGGTGTGATCCTCCCACTGCATTCAACCAATAAAAGCCTCCTAAAAGGAAACAGAGGGAAAACAATTACGGCCGAGGCCACAGTGACCTGAAATCCTGGCTCTCTACCACTCACCCTGCGCCACCGGAACACTCCGTATCCTCTGCTCTTCCCTGCCATGAGCTCAGGGACCTCCTTCCTCACCCCAGATCCCTAAAGGAAGGACCCCCCAGGTCCCTCTCTCACCTCCTGGGGGCTTCATTTCACGAGATGATGTGAGGGCTGGAGCAGCTCTGCTGTGAGGTCAGGCTGAGAGAGTTGGGGTTGGTTAGCCTGGTCCTTCAGGCTCCGGGGAGACTTTAGAGAAGCTTCCAGGGCTGAGAGGAGCTCCAGGAAAGCTGGAGGAGACTTTATACAAGACACAGAGTGACACGACAAAGAGAATTGGAAAGGGGGAGACTTAGATTAGACATTAAGAAGAAATGTTTTGCTCTGAGGGTGAGGAGTCCCTGGATGCCCAGAGCAGGGGTGGCTGCCCCATCCCTGGAGGAGCTCAAGGGCAGGTTGGATGGGGCTTGGAGCCCCTGATCCAGTGAGATTTGGTGGAACTGGATGGGCTTTGAGGTCCCTTCCAGGATTCTACAAAAAGGGAAAGGGGCATTTTCAGAGTAACTCGAAGGAATCTGCTGCGCACAGACTGCAAAGCGCCTCAACTGGAAAAGGAAGGCGCTAAGTGGACTGGAAATGGCATTTCCCTGCTGTCTCTCTTTATCACGATTTGCATTCCTTGACTGGATGAGTGACGGCTCCAACACACTCAGCATCACCGCACAAGCCCCTGGGATCGGATTCCCAAGGCAGCGTCGGAGCAGCTGAGACGAGAAGCAGAAGCCACGGCCGCCCCAGGGCCAACGTTGCAGCCACAGAGGGGCCGACGACTGCTCCGTCCATCACTCTGCCATCTGATTCCTATCAAACCTGACAGCCTGATGTGAGCGGGGACCTGGGAAAAGGGGGGATGGTTCACTACCTTCCCCCTTAAGCATCTCGTTTTTAATCGCCCTCCGTTCAGGAGCAGCTTCCAAATATGGGAAAACAACTCTGGGTTTGACACAGGAACACGTCTCTTCTACAAGAGCTCACGAGCAGAGGAAGACAACTCGGTTCCTTCGCGGAGCACAGCTCAGGATGGGAAAACCAACATCTCCTCTACGGTCTGATCCCCACAAGAGCAGCTTTCTCCGAGTTCTGGGGTGTAGGCCCAGCGCAGCACCCAGCACCCTCCTGGGCCTCGGACCAATTTTTTAACCTATGAGGAGCGGCTGAGAGAGCTGGGGGGGGTTTATCCTGGAGAAGAGGAGGCTGAGAGGAGACCTCATTACTCTCTGCAACTACCTGAAAGGAGGTTGTGGAGAGGAGGGAGCTGGGCTCTTCTCCCAAGGGACAGGGGACAGGACGAGAGGGAATGGCCTCAAGCTCCACCAGGGGAGATTTAGGCTAGAGATTAGGAGGAAGTTTTTCACAGAAAGGGTCATTGGGCATTGGAATAGGCTGCCCAGGGAGGGGGTTGAGTCACCTTCCCTGGAGGTGTTTAAGGCACAGGTGGATGAGGTCTTGAGGGACTTGGTTTAGTGTTTGATAGGAATGGTTGGACTCGATGATCCGATGGGTCTCTTCCAACCTGGTTGTTCTATGATTCTATGAAGTGACCCCTGCAAACCTTTATGGCCTGAAGCAAGAGATGCTCAGCACCACTCTCCTCCTCGAAACAAAGGGCCGAGCTCCCAACTTGAGCTTTTTGCAGGAACAAGCTCCCACCTGGAGGGACGGGAGATGCCGTTTCTCCAAGCAGCTACTCGCCCAAGGGAGGCTCCCACGGCCCTCAGGGCCGTGGATACTGTTTTCCTCATAAAAATGATGCCCAGGACCCTCTGTCAGACTGACAGAGCCTAAGCAAACAGCTCCAAGACCTCTCCAGGCCCACAAAGGCTGTTCCAGCCTCCTGGGAAGAAGCAAAGAGCACAGGGCTCTCTGTCTACCAGCTTTGGAACTGCAGACAACACTGACAACATGTGGTGAAACACGCAGAGCAAACCCAGTTATTCCTCCAAATCCTCCTTTTCAGGACCCAGAAAGCGACTGTCCCGTTGCTTCCAGGCTGAGCCACGAAGCTGTTTGGTTTTTTAAAAGAAGCACAACCCAAAGAAGTGTTACTCACAACAGGATCCTGCAGGCTTCGCTGTTTATTCCACCCATGGAGTCGTAATAGGTGATGGTTTTTTTCCTGAAGTCTACGACCTAAACAAGGAGAGATTCATTAACGACACAGAGCACAGGGAGCTCGTCTCTCTGCCAGGACACAGCCTTTGCTGCTGGAATGAAGCAAGTTTTCAGCAGAGAGGATTTCGGAGGACTCCTGACATAGAATCATGGAATCACAGAATCACCAGGTTGGAAGAGACCCACCAGATCATCGAGTCCAACCATTCCTATCACTCACTAACCTATGTCCCTCAGCACCTCGTCCACCCGTCCCTTAAACCCTCCAGGGAAGGGGACTCAACCCCCTCTCTGGGCAGTCTCTGACACTGCCCAATCACACTTTCCAGGAAATATTTCAACGTGATGTCCATCCTGAGCCTCCCCTGGTGGAGCTTGAGGCCAACTACCTGAAAGGATGTTGCAGAGAGGAGGGAGCTGGGCTCTTCTGCCAAGGGACAGGGGACAGGACGAGAGGGAATGGCCTCAAGCTCCACCAGGGGAGATTTAGGCTGGAGATTAGGAGGAAGTTTTTCACGGAAAGGGTCATTGGGCATTGGAATAGGCTGCCCAGGGAGGTGGTTGATTCCCCTTCCCTGGAGGTGTTTAAGGGATGGGTAGATGAGGTCTTGAGGGACATGGTTTAGTGTTTGATAGGAATGGTTGGACTTGCTGATCCGATGGGTCTCTTCCAACCTGGTTGTTCTATGATTCCCTCTCGTCCTGTCCCCTGTCCCTTGGGAGAAGAGCCCAGCTCCCTCCTCTCCACAACCTCCTTTCAGAGAGTTGTAGAGAGCAATGAGGTCTCCTCTCAGCCTCCTCTTCTCCAGGACAAACCCCCCCAGCTCTCTCAGCTGCTCCTCTTCTTCTCCAGCCCCTTCACCAGCTTTGTGGTTCTTCTCTGGACTCGCTCCAGAGCCTCAACATCCTTCTTGTGCTGAGGGACCCACAACTGAACACAGGATTCAAGGAGCGGCCTCACCAGTGCTGAGTACAGAGGGAGATCTGTCCCTGCGCCAGTGCCTAGGAGCCAGGCCGGGCCAGGGCACCGTGCGGTATCTGCTCTCTAAATCTCTCCCAAAGGAGAAAAAACGGCCTCGAAAGGCTGGTTTGTGGGAAGGTGGAAACAAGATCATTCTCTGGAGACTAAGCAAGCCCGTCATGACCTTCGCGACTGCGTGTTCTACCTCTAAAGACTCAAACCGCCCCAAAAAGCCACAGTTATCTCTCTGCTTGATCTCGGCTTCCATTTGAGGCACAAACGCCAATCTTAACTCCCCGACAGCTCAAAATCCGTGGAATCTGAGCCTCGGTAGTGTTGGGTTTAAAGGAGAACTCGCTCTGGCAACACTCTCCTGTGATAATTCACTCACCGCTAGGCACCAGTGCACTCCCAGGTGAATGGGCACCAAGAGGAGATCCACAGAGAAGATATCCACCTTTTTAGTCCATCGTTTCACGGCCTGGTAACCTGCCGTTTTCAATTTGGTGAAGAAGAAGGTGTTGAAGGCGTGAACTGCCGGCAAGCCCTTCTCTTTGCTCCGCTCCATCAGCAAATTCATATAGAAGTTAATGATCTGGTAAAGAAAAAAGCAGCCAGGATGAGTTAAGACCAGTGACGCTTCAGTACGAGGCACTCTGCTCCTGTGCAAAAATACAGAAAAAACTGTTTTGGGCTCTATCTGTCCCTCCAAAGAAGAGACCCATCGGATCATGGAGTCCAACCATTCCTATCAAACACTAAACCATGTCCCTCAAGACCTCATCTACCCATCCCTTAAACACCTCCAGGGAAGGGGAATCAACCACCTCCCTGGGCAGCCTGTTCCAATGCCCAATGACCCTTTCTGTGAAAAACTTCCTCCTAATCTCTAGCCTAAACCTCCCCTGGTGGAGCTTGAGGTCATTCCCTCTCGTCCTGTCCCTTGGGAGAAGAGCCCAGCTCCCTCCTCTCCACAACCTCCTCTCAGGTAGTTGTAGAGAGTAATGAGGTCTCCTCTCAGCCTCCTCTTCTCCAGGCTAAACACCCCCAGCTCTCTCAGCCGTTCCTCATAGGGCCTGTTCTCCAGCCCCTTCACCAGCCTCGTTGCTCTTCTCTGGACTCACTCCAGAGCCTCAAACTGCCAAAGGAAACCGCCACTCCCAGCCCAAGGGGGACCCTCACCTCATCGTTGAGCCAGTTCAGGTTATTGAGAGTCTGGATGTCCTTCCGCGTGATCGTTAACCGGAAAGCTTCACTGAGGACCTCGTCCTGGTTCCCACCACGGAACACGCTCTTGATTTCCTTCTCCATTTCCTGCAGGGAGGATGCGGACAGGTTTGGAAGGGGAAGCAGGCATTGACGTTCCTGCTATTCCCATCACCAAAGTTGGATCCAAACCTGGGCTTGTTATTTGCTCCACGAGGATAAACTCGCTACAAACTCCACATGGCAAAAGGAACAGCCCCAGATCCTTCCTGTGCTGAGAACTCCAGAACTAAATTCGTCTTTGGAGCTAGGTCTTTGGAGCTAGGTCTTTTATCTCTGCATGTACACAGATCAAGAAGGACTCACCTCAGTGATCTCGGGGAACTCCTCTTCTCCGTCAGCTGCCTTTGCATCCTCTTTCTCTTCCGGGATGACCGTGACCGGGATTTCCTTCTCAAGAGGCACTCGAAGATTTAAATCCACCAGATCCTGCACCGAGTGCTCTTGTTCCTGCAACCTCTGAAGGGAAAGACCTTGGGATCAGGGTTTTTTTTGACCCGAGAGCTTGTGAGGGGGCTACGTGGGGCAAACCACTACAGGAGGTGCAGAAAGGAGTGGGGAGGGGGAGCATTTGTCTAGAAAGCTGCCAGGAGGAGAGGGACCTGGAGGTGTTGGATGACAGCGACTGACCATGAGCCAGCAGTGTGCCCAGGGGGCCAAGAAGGCCAATGGCATCCTGGCTTGGATCAGAAATAGTATGACCAGCAGGGCCAGGGAGGTTCTTCTCCCTCTGGACTCAGCCCTGGGGAGACTGCTCCTCAAATCCTGGGGTCAGTTGTGGGCCCCTCAGCACAAGGAGGATGTTGAGGCTCTGGAGAGAGTCCAGAGAAGAGCCACGAAGCTGGGGAAGGGGCTGGAGAACAGGCCCTATGAGGAGCGGCTGAGAGAGCTGGGGGGTTTAGCCTGGAGAAGAGGAGGTTGAGAGGAGACCTCATTGCTCTCTCCAACTCCCTGAAAGGAGGTTGTGGAGAGGAGGGAGCTGGGCTCTTCTCCCAAGGGACAGGGGACAGGACGAGAGGGAATGGCCTCAAGCTCCACCAGGGGAGATTTAGGCTGGAGATTAGGAGGAAGTTTTTCACAGAAAGGGTCATTGGAACAGGCTGCCCAGGGAGGTGGTTGATTCCCCTTCCCTGGAGGTGTTTAAGGGACGGGTGGATGAGATCCTGAGGGACATGGGTTAGCGTTTGATAGGAATGGTTGGACTCGATGATGCGATGGGTCTCTTCCAACCTGGTGAGTCTATGATTCTATGATTTATCCTGGGACTGACAGGACCAAGAGCCCCGCCCTGGCAAAGGGGAAGCAACGGAGACACCAGAGCCCCAAGAAGCTGATTTCTGTTGCTTTTCTATTTCAGATTTGTCTTTCTATCCTGTGGTTGAATGGCTGGACTCGCAGAGCCGGCCCCTGCAGCAACCGCTCTCTGTTACCTGGCTCTGCAGCTGTAAGGCCAACGCCTTCTGCTCTTCGATCTGCCGCCCCCTCTCCCGAGCACGCGAGTCGTAGACGCTGGTCCTGAAAGGCAAGAGTTTGTATCAACACAACCATGTTTTATTTCCATGCACAATCAGGAAAACAGAGCAGAAAACGTGGGACTTACAGTTCTCTGATCCACAGTTCTGCCTGGAAGAAGGGAAGGCTAGAGAGAGGGAGAAAGGAGAGGTGTCAGCGTGATCCTCCACATGGGAAGGGAGGAATTCATAGAATCAGAGAATCACTAGGTTGGAAGAGACCCATCGGATCATCGAGTCCAACCATTCCTATCAAACACTAACCCATGTCCCTCAGTACCTCATCTACCCGTCCCTTAAACACCTCCAGGGAAGCTGAATCAACCACCTCCCTCTTCCATCACCCAACGACCCTTTCCAGGAAATATTCCATCCTGATGTCCATCCTGAGCCTCCCCTGGTGGAGCTTGAGGCCATTCCCTCTCGGCCTGTCCCCTGTCCCTTGGGAAAAGAGCCCAGCTCCCTCCTCTCCACAACCTCCTCTCAGGGAGTCCCAGAGAGTAATGAGCTCTCCCCTCAGCCTCCTCTTCTCCAGGAGAAACCCCCCCAGCTCTCTCAGCCACTCCTCTTCTTCTCCAGCCCCTTCCCCAGCTCCATTGCTCTTCTCTGGACTCGCTCCAGAGCCTGAACATCCTTCTTGTGCTGAGGGGCCCACAACTCAACACAGGATTCGAGGTTTGGTCTCCCCAGGGCTGAGTCCAGAGGGAGAAGAACCTCTCTGGTCCTGCTGGCCATGCTGGGTCTGCTCCAGGCCAAGATGCCCTTGGACTTCTTGGCCACCTGAGCCCCTGCTGCCTCCTGTTCAACCAACCCCCCCAGGTCCTTCTCCTCCAGGCACTTCCCAGCCAGACTTCTCCTAGTCTGGAGCTGCTCAGGGTTGTTGTGCCCCAAGTGCAGGATCCGCCATTTAGCCTTGTTAACCCTCATCCTGTTGGTCTCAGCACATGGATCCAGCCTGAACCGATCCCTCTGCAGCCCCTTCCTGCCGTCAAGCAGATTGACACTTCCTCCCAATCGCAAAATCCACCCCTCCCTCCAGACAGCATTTTACAGCCGCTCACCTTGGTGCTGGAGTTCTGGAATCCTTTACTTTGAGTAAAATGACGGAGTCTGACCCTAAAAAGAGAGACCCAGAGAAGTTCACAGCCTGTTGTTACCTCACAGTCACTGCTGCAGGGTTCCAAATCATAGAATCATAGAACAACCAGGTTGGAAGAGACCCATCGGATCTTCTAGTCCAACCATTCCTATCGAACACTAAACCATGTCCCTCAAGACCTCATCCACCCGTCCCTTAAACACCTCCAGGGAAGGGGAATCAACCCCCTCCCTGGGCAGCCTATTCCAATGCCCAATGACCCTTTCCGTGAAAAACTTCCTCCTAATCTCCAGCCTAAATCTCCCCTGGTGGAGCTTGAAGCCATTCCCTCTCGTCCTGTCCCCTGTCATTTGGGAGAAGAGGCCAGCTACCTCCTCTCTACAACCTCCCTTCAGGTAGTTGGAGAAAGAAATGCAGAGTTTGCCACACAGAATCCTGGAATTTTTGGCTTGCAAGGGACCCCCCAAAGCCCATCCAGCTGCACCCAGGGGCAGGGACACCTCCCGCTACTTTCCTGGAGGAAACACATATTTAACTTTGGGTTCTGTTTTTGGCTGCCTGGGTTTTCTTTCTTACCTTCCAACTGCGAATTTGATGCTGGTAGATCTTCCTGCTGGTGCTGGATCGTGGAGTTACTGGACTGGAAGGTCCTAGTTGGGTAAGTGGGGGCGGAGTAGAGTGCTGGTTTAGGGGAGAGCTGCTCCGGTGCCCTGAGAACACTGGCTGCCGGACTGGCTGGTGCAGGCCTGGGCGCTTCAAACGGCTTCGAGTTCGTGCTGGGAGTTTCTTTCACTGCGGGTTTGCTGGAATTGGAACATCTGGACCTAGGAGCAAGGGAAAGTCAGGTCCCTGCGAAAACCTCGTGGCGCTGGAAGCTGTGGGGAGAGCAATTTGTGGACTCACAGATGGAAGGGGGACAGCGAAGAGAGCTTGGAGGTGGAAAACTGCTTTCCCGTGACCATCTGAATCAGCTGCCTGTAGATCTCCCGCTCTTCCTCTCGAACAGTCTGCAGGGGAACAACCAGATAAGTCTCAACAACACGATTTCAACATCAACACCGTGAATACGGAGTAGATACACCCAGAATTGTATCGAGGGAAGAATACCCAGAGCTCTCAAAGCGTCCAGCCATGACAAGCGCAAGCACAGCCGAGCGGGAGCTGAACCAAAGGCCGTTTCTGCCTGGCAGAGGAGTGCAGATGACATAAAGCTGTGTGGAAGTGTGGATCTGCTGGAGGGTCGGGAGGTTCTGCAAAGGGACCTAAACAGGTTGGATCCATGGGCTGAGTCCAATGGGATGAGGTTTAACACGGCCAAATGCCGCATCCTGCACTTGGGGCACAACAAACCTGAGCAGAGCTCCAGACTGGGAGAAGTCTGGCTGGAAAACTGCCAGGAGGAGAGGGACCTGGGGGGGTTGGTCGACAGCGACTGACCATGAGCCAGCAGTGTGCCCAGGGGGCCAAGAAGGCCAATGGCATCTTGGCTTGGATCAGAAATGGTGTGACCAGCAGGGCCAGGGAGGTGATTCTCCCTCTGGACTCAGCACTGGGGAGGCTGTTCCTTGAATCCTGTGTTCAGTTGTGGGCCCCTCAGCACAAGAAGGATGTTGAGGCTCTGGAGAGAGTCCAGAGAAGAGCCACGAAGCTGGTGAAGGGGTTGGAGAACAGGCCTTATGAGGAGCAGCTGAGAGAGCCAGGGGGGTTTATCCTGGAGAAGAGGAGGCTGAGAGGAGACCTCATTGCTCTCTACAACTCCCTGAAAGGAGGTTGTGGAGAGGAGGGAGCTGGGCTCTTCTCCCAAGGGACAGGGGACAGGACGAGAGGGAATGGCCTCAAGCTCCACCAGGGGAGATTTAGGCTGGAGATTAGGAGGAAGTTTTTCACAGAAAGGGTCATTGGGCATTGGAATAGGCTGCCCAGGGAGGTGGTTGATTCCCCTTCCCTGGAGGTGTTTAAGGGACGGGTGGATGAGGTCCTGAGGGACATAGGTTAGTGTTTGATAGGAATGGCTGGACTCGATGATCCGAGATGGGTCTCTTCCAACCTGGTTGTTTTGCGATTCTGTGAATCCAGCGCAGGGCAGACAGTCAAAGCCACCACAAGCACAAATAAATGGATCTCTTTGGAGAAACCCACCCCGGGAATGTCTCCCAGCCTCTTTCATACCTCTTCTGCTGTGCTAACGAAGCGCCGGGGAGTTTTCTTGGGGCTGAGCAGGCTGCGACGACATGGGCCACTCCAGGACGGGCTCTGAGCAGGTTTGGTGGGAAAAGCTGAGGCATGGCAGTGGTGGTTGGATTTCCCTACAAAACTGTTGGATGTCCCGCTGTGAGGAGAGAAGGAAAACGCTTTTATTTGATTTTACGCTTGTTCTAGTCCAGATTTTCATCCTCTTCCATCCCCAAACCCAGACAAAACCCTGCGACCAGAACCAAACGTTCCATTGATGATTTTCATAGAACCATAGAATCATAGAACAACCAGGTTGGAAGAGACCCATCGGATCCTCCAGTCCAACCATTCCTATCAAACACTAAACCAAGTCCCTCAAGACCTCATCCACCCGTCCCTTAAACACCTCCAGGGAAGGGGAATCAACCACCTCCCTGGGCAGCCTGTTCCAATGCCCAATGACCCTTTCTGTGAAGAACTTCCTCCTAATCTCTAGCCTAAATCTCCCCTGGTGGAGCTTGAGGCCATTCCCTCTCGTCCTGTCCCCTGTCCCTTGGGAGAAGGGCCCAGCTCCCTCCTATCTACAACCTCCTTTCAGGCAGTTGTAGAGAGTAATGAGGTCTCTTCTCAGCCTCCTCTTCTCCAGGATAAACAACCCCAGAAGCCGGAGTCCAGCTCTCCGGAGCAGATGCCAGCAGATGGCACTGCAAGGCCAAGGAGCCAAAGTCTCGGAGCCGGCAGCACCTCGCTTCCCGCCAACATCCACCGTTCCCGCTCCGAGCCCGCACACAAAATGGCTGAAGCGCTGGCACCGCCAACCACCGGCATCTGCTGGGAGCCTCTCCTCGCTGCTCCCCACTCCCACCCAACAGCTCGTGACGAAACACCCGGAGCCATGAGGCCTTTCTTGCCCTTGAAATTTCTCTTCCCTATTTCCAAACAACCACTGGCCACCACGGGGATTTTCAGAAGCCACAAAGACTCAACCCAGGCCTGAGCGACAGTTCCAGCACCATGACCTAATCAACATGCTTTCGCCCCAAAACAATAACGTGTTCTTCTCCCCAACTTCCTCTCCCATTCTCTTCCCAGCATCCCAAACGGATCAGTTCCACCATCACCTTCCCAACCAGGCAGGTTACACCACTCTGCACCCTCTCCAAACCTCCGCCAGCACCTTGCTTGAGGCACCTCGGCCACGGGAGAGCTTTATCAACACCAAAAAGCACCTCCAGACCCAAAAACCCCCTTGACTCACGCAACTGTTTCCACCCTGAACCCACTTTTTATTGATTCGAATGGTTTGGAGGCTCCCACCGGGCTCTGCAGGAGTGTGGAACGTGGGAGAGAGACGGATGTACCTGGGGGTTTTGCGAGCTTCGAGGTAAGAGCCACGGCTCAGCCTCAGCTTCGGGGGCACAGAGCCCAGCGAGGACAAGCCCCTCCACTGCCCGTTGGCACTGGAGCTGAAGGCTCGAGGTTCCGCCGCTGCCCGGTAGCTCTCAGAGCAGGGGAGTTCTACAGGGAAGAGAGATGGCAGCAGTAAGAAAGAATCATAGAATCACCAGGTTGGAAGAGACCCATCAGATCATGGAGCCCAACCATTCCCATCAATCACTAACCCATGTCCCTCAGCACCTCGTCCACCCGTCCCTTAAATCCCTCCAGGGAAGGGGACTCAACCCCCTCCCTGTTCCAGTGCCCAATGACCCTTTCTATGAAAAATTTTTTCCTAATGTCCAGTCTGACCCTCCCCTGGTGGAGCTTGAGGCCATTCCCTCTCGTCCTGTCCTCTGTCCCTTGGGAGAAGAGCCCAGCTCCCTCCTCTCCACAACCTCCTCTCAGGGAGTTGCAGAGAGCAATGAAGTCTCCCCTCAGCCTCCTCTTCTCCAGGAGAAACCCCCCAGCTCTCTCAGTCAATCCTCTTCTTCTCCAGCCCCTTCACCAGCTCTGTTGCTCTTTCCTGGACTCTCTCCAGAGCCTCAACATCCTTCTTGTGCTGAGGGGCCCAAAACTGAACACAGGATTCAAGGAGCAGTCTCCCCAGGGCCGAGTCCAGAGGGAGACGAACCTCCCTGGCCCTGCTGGTCACACCATTTCTGATATGGTGCTCAAGGCAGGGTAACAGACAAAAAAACCCCAATGCTCTAAAGCAGAAAATGCTCTTACCTGAACTGTAATTGAGAGTGCACGATGCGTTTCCAGCCGGACACGTGAAACCACTGGTCTTGCTGGGTAAAAACTGGATGGGAAGAGCACAGGAGGATATCAGAAGGAAGCACAGCGCAACCCCAGGCATGAGAAAAGGAGGTGAACGTGAAAAGTTACAGCTCCCCCCCAGCACCATCATTGGGAACGAGCGATTAGCCAAGCAGTGCGGTGCCTTGAGACATTCGTGTGGGCCTGGTGAGGCAGCGAGAGCAACGCTCGCTCTCCCAGTCCCTCCCAAAATCTGCTCTGCTGGCACAGGAGCCCTTTTAGTGAGGGAAGAGATAAACAAACACCAATTTCATCTCGGGACAGGGTTAAAGAGCAGCTTCCAGCTCCACTGTCAGCTCCTCCCAAGACAACGGCAGCAGCAAGAGAATCATAGAACAACCAGGTTGGAAGAGACCCATCGGATCTTCTAGTCCAACCACTCCTATCAAAAACTAAACCATGTCCCTCAGGACCTCATCTACCCGTCCCTTAAACCCCTCCAGGGAAGGGGAATCAACCACCACCCTGGGCAGCCTGTTCCAATGCCCAATGACCCTTTCTGGGAAAAACTTCCTCCTAATCTCCAGCCTAAATTTCCCCTGGTGGAGCTTGAGGCCATTCCCTCTCGTCCTGTCCCCTGTCACTTGGGAGAAGAGCCCAGCTCCCTCCTCTCTACAACCTCCTTTCAGGTAGTTGTAGAGTGAGGAGCAGGCGCTCACTGGGGCCACCAGCTGAGAGCACCAGGAGTGGGTTTACCCCACAGGCAGGATCCACGTGAGATTTTCACTCCGTGCACCCACCAGGGCTGAGAGGTGAGCTTGCCCAAGTATGGGGTGATCCCCATGGGTGGATTCCGAGGTGGATTCTGGCTCGACACAGGAATTTCCCTAGCAAGCTTGCAGATGACACTGAGCTGGGTGGAAGTATGGATCTGCTGGAGGGTCAGGAGACTCTGCAAAGGGACCTGAACAGGCTGGATCCATGGGCTGAGTCCAATGGGATGAGGTTTAACACGGCCAAATGCCGCATCCTGCACTTGGGGCACAACAACCCTGAGCAGAGCTCCAGACTGGGAGAAGTCTGGCTGGAAAACTGCCAGGAGGAGAGGGACCTGGGGGGGTTGGTCGACAGCAACTGACCATGAGCCAGCAGTGTGCCCAGGGGGCCAAGAAGGCCAAGGGCATCCTGGCTTGGATCAGAAATGGTGTGACCAGCAGGACCAGGGTGGTTCTTCTCCCTCTGGACTCGGCACTGGTGAGGCCGCTCCTTGAATCCTGTGTTCAGTTGTGGGCCCCTCAGCACAAGAAGGATGTTGAGGCTCTGGAGAGAGTCCAGAAAAGAGAAACGAAGCTGGTGAAGGGGCTGGAGAACAGGCCTGATGAGGAGCGGCTGAGAGAGCTGGGGTTGTTTATTCTAGAGAAGAGGAGGCTGAGAGGAGACCTCATTACTCTCTACAAGTATCTAAAAGGAGGTTGTAGAGAGGAGGGAGCTGGGCTCTTCTGCCAAGGGACAGGGGACAGGACAAGAGGGAATGGCCTCAAGCTCCACCAGGGGAGATTTAGGCTAGAGATTAGGAGGAAGTTTTTCCCAGAAAGGGTCATTGGGCATTGGAATAGGCTGCCCAGGGAGGTGGTTGATTCCCCTTCCCTGGAGGTGTTTAAGGGACGGGTGGATGAGGTCCTGAGGGACATGGGTTAGCGTTTGGTAGGAATGGTTGGACTCGATGATCTGATGGGTCTCTTCCAACCTGGTGATTCTATGATTCAGTTCCGCTCAGTGACAGGTATCAACCCTCCGGCCCCAGGCAGGTTGGGAACTCCAGACTCCGGGAACGGAGCCCCCAACCCCCCGGGAATCGGTGCCAGGGAAGGAGTCAGCCCCCCACAAACCCCCTCAAGCCCCCCCCAAGCTCCCTCCTCCCTCCTCTGCCGCCTCACCTTGGTGTCAGGCGGGGAGCGGGGGTCCCGCAGGCCTCTTGCCGAGGGCAGCGAGAAGGCCTGGAAGACGGAGCCAGGCTCTGCCCGAGCCCCATCTCGGGCCTCCATCCTCATGGGCTCCGGCCCCGCATGGAGGCCGCAGAGCCCCAACTTGGCCCCGGGGGGAAGCGGAGGAGCGGGGGCGGCTGGGAGGGAGAGCGGCAGGCGGCGGCGGCGACTCCGGGTTCGGCCCTAGAGAGAGGGAGAGAAAGCGTCAGGGAAGCTCGCGCGGGAGGGGAGCGAAGGGAGCGGGGACGGAGACACCCACTGGGGCACAGACGGAGCCGCCAAACGGGGAAGGGACGGGAACGGGGACAGAGCCACCGAGCGGGGTAGGGACAGAGGGGACAGGGACGGAGCCGCCGGCTGGAGGCTCACGGCCGCCTCTACCTGTGGCGGGTGCGGTGGCGCTTACCGGCAGCCAGGCGGGCGGAAGCAGAACCGCCGAGACCGGAAGTGACGATAGAGAAAGGGCTAAGGGCTGGGCTAGATAGGCGCATGCGCCGCGGGCAGTGGGAGGGAGAAGGGCGTCTCCTAACGGCTTGGAGGACTCGGGGGTGGGAATCGATTATTGGGGGGGGTGGGGGGGAAACGAGTATTGATCCCTCAAGCTGATCCCGTTAGAGAAAATGCTGTTACAGCTGATCCCTCGTCTCAGTCCTCTTCCAGCTGAGCCTTAGATCTGATCCCATTATAAGAGCTCCTGTTGAATCATAGAATCATAGAACAACCAGGTTGGAAGGGACCCATGGGATCTTCTAGTCCAACAGTCCCTATCAAAAGGTAAACCAAGTCTCTCAAGACCTCATCCACCCGTCCCTTAAACACTTCCAGGGAAGGGGAATCAACCCCCTCCCTGGGCAGCCTATTCCAATGCCCAATGACCCTTTCCGTGAAAAACTTCCTCCTAATCTCCAGCCTAAATCTCCCCTGGTGGAGCTTGAGGCCATTCCCTCTCATCCTGTCCCCTGTCCCTTGGGAGAAGAGCCCAGCTCCCTCCTCTCCACAACCTCCTTTCAGGGAGTTGGAGAGAGCAATGAGGTCTCCCCTCAGCCTCCTCTTCTCCAGGATAAACCCCCCCAGCTCTCTCAGTCGCTCCTCATAGGGCCTGTTCTCCAGCCCCTTCACCAGGTTCATCTTCTCTTCTCTTGAGGCGGATCCCATTACAGCTGATCCCTAGAGCTGATCCCGTTACAGCTGATCCCTAGAGCTGATCCCGTTACAGTTGATCCCTTGGGCTGATCCCTAGAGCCAATCCCATTACAGCCAATCCCTAGGGTTGATCCCTAGAGCTGATCCCATTGCAGCTGATCCCTAGAGTTGATCCCATTACAGCCAGTCCCTAGGGCTGATCCCATTACAGCCGATCCCATTACAGCCAATCCCTAGGGTTGACCCCCCAGAGCTTATCCTGTTACAGCCAATCCCTAGGGCTGATCCCTAGAGCCAATCCCATTACAGTTGATCCCTAGGGTTGATCCCTAGAGTCAATCCCATTACAACCAATCCCTAGGACTGATTCCTAGAGCCGATCCCTAGGGTTGATCTCTAGAGCTGATCCCATTGGAGCTGATCCCTAGGGCTGACCCCTAGAGCTGATCCCTAGGGTTGACCCCTAGAGCTGATCCCATTACAGCCGAATCCGTTCCAGCTGATCCCTAGAGCTAATTCTGTTCCAGCCGATCCCGTTACAGCTGATCCCTAGAGCCGATCCCGTTACAGCTAATTCTGTTGCAGCCGCTCCCCAGGGCTGGTCCCTGTGGGGGCGATGGTTCCCGTGCCCGAGGTGTCCCCCGAGCTGTCCCGGCTCCTGGTCCCGGCCGCGCTCTCCCTCGCCGCCCTCCTCTTCTTCCTCTGCTTCCTCCCCCCGAACCCGAGGAGGGGCAGCCCCCCAGGTCAGTGCAAACTGGGGCCAGTACTGGGACCAGTACAGAATACTGACTGGAACCAACGAGGGCAGACTGGAACCTGGTGGCAACACAGATTGGAACCAGTAAGGAAAGCAGGCTGGAATCAGTAAGGGCAGACTGGGATTAGTAAGGAAGACAGACTGGAACCAGTAAGGAAAGTAGGCTGGAACCAGTAAGGAGAGTAGACTGGAACCAGTAGGGCAGGCAGAATGGCTCCAGTAAGGAAGACAGACTGGAACCAGTGGGGAGGGGAGCCTGACCCCAGTAAGGGGAGCCTGGCCCCAGTAAGGTGAGCAGGCTGGTCCCAGTAAGGTCAGGCTGGCCCCTGGGCGGCCGCCCCTCCCCTCTGGGTGCCCCATTTAGGGCTGGGGGGGGCGGGCGCCGGTGCCACTGCTTGGGGGGTCACCGCGGCTTTTCCCACCTCTGCTCGGTCGCCTCATTCCCCAACTTTCGGCAGCCAAGACGATGGCCCCGACGGCAGGACACGGGCGGCACGGCGAGAGCCTGGGCAGCGGCAAAGCCATCGCCGTCCTCACCTCCGGGGGCGACGCGCAGGGTAAGGGGCAACCCGGGGGACCCCCAGAGCCGGTGGGACTTGGGGGGTGGCCCCTGTTGTTTGGGGGAGAAACCAAAGGGGACTTGGGTGGCCCAAGGAGTCGCGGAGTCGGAATCGAGGAGTCGCTCCAGAGCTTCCCTCCGAGTTGCAGTTTTAGGGGTGACCTTGAGGAGAAAGGAGGAGGAGGGGAGGAAGGTGTGGACTGGAAAGAAGGAGAGTTTTGGGGTGCGGGGAGGGGGGGTGGGTGCTGGAAGCCCATGCTGAGGTCTTGGGGGGGTCATGCTTAGGGGCTGGTGGCACAAATCCAACACCAAAGCATTGGGGTTGTCCAAAAATAGAAATATTCAACCCAAAGTGACTCAAGGGAGGAAGGAGGGAGGTGGGGGAATCCAAATTGGGGGGGGGGGCTCATCAAGCCCAAAGAGGGGTGTGTGTCCCCCCCTTCATCACCCCATGTCACGCGCTGAGGCCAAGACGCTGCTAAAGGTCAACGCGGCAAAAATAAACCGGAGGCACCTGAGATGTAGGGGGGGCTGAGGGGGGTGCAGAGGCTGGCGCTGTGCAAACCAGGGGGCACCGAGGGGTGTTGGGGGGCACTGAGGGGTGTTGGGGGGCTCTGTGGTGACAGTGCTCTGTGTCCCCCCCAGGCATGAATGCCGCCGTCCGTGCCGTGGTGCGGGTGGGCATCTACACCGGTGCCAAAGTCTACTTCGTGCATGAGGTTGGTGCTGAGCCCAACATGCCCCGACGTTCCCAGCCCCCCGAAAGCTTTTTTTATTTTTGGGGGAGGAGGGTGTCTTTTCATGGAATCGCTTGGTTGGAAAAGGCTTTGGAGAGCATGGAGTCCAAACAGCCCTTGTCTGCTGCTGGGTCAACCCTGAGCAACTCATCCAACCATCCCTGTCTCCCTGTCTCCTACTGAATCCAACCCTGAGAAACTCATCCATTTGGCTTTTGAGCCCCTCCAGGGATGGGGGCTCCATCACCACCCTGAGCAGCCACTGCCAGGGCCTGAGAGCCCTTTCCATAGAATCATAGAACAACCAGGTTGGAAGAGACCCATCGGATCATCGAGTCCAACCATTCCTATCAAACACTAACCCATGTCCCTCAAGACCTCATCTACCCGTCCCTTAAACACCTCCAGGGAAGGGGAATCAACCACCTCCCTGGGCAGCCTATTCCAATGCCCAATGACCCTTTCCGTGAAAAACTTCCTCCTAATCTCCAGCCTAAATCTCCCCTGGTGGAGCTTGAGGTCATTCCCTCTTGTCCTGTCCCCTGTCCCTTGGGAGAAGAGCCCAGCTCCCTACTCTCCACAACCTCCTTTCAGGGAGTTGTAGAGAGTAATGAGGTCTCCTCTCAGCCTCCTCTTCTCCAGGATAAACCCCCCCAGCTCTCTCAGCCGCTCCTCATAGGGCCTGTTCTCCAGCCCCTTCACCAGCTTCATGGCTCTTCTCTGGACTCACTCCAGAGCCTCAACATCCTTCTTGTGCTGAGGGGCCCAGAACTGAACACAGGATTCAAGGAGCAGCCTCACCAGTGAAGGAATTGTTCCCAAAATCCAATCTAAACCTCCTTTGGTGCAACTGGAGGCACCATCATCATCTGTTTCCTTGTTCCTTGAGAGAAGAGCCCAGCACCCACCTCACCACAACCTCCTTTCCAGGAGCTGCAGAGAGCCATGAGGTCTCCCCTCGGCCTCCTCTTCTCCACACAAACCCCCTCAGGTCCCTCACTGCTCTCTCAAGCCCTGTTCTCCAGCCCCTTCCCAGCTCTGTTCCCTTCTCCGGACACACTCCAACCCCTCAAGGTCTTTCTTGGAGCGAGGAGCCCAAAACTGAACCCAGGATTCAAGGTGCAGCCTCATCGCACGAGTCCAGAGGGATGATCCCTTCCCTGCTCCAGCTGGCCACCCCAGGGCTGATCCAAGCCAGGTGCTGGTGGCCTCCTGGGCCTCCTGGCTCATGATCAGCTGCTGTTGACCAGCATCACCAGGTCCTTCTCCTCCTGGCAGCTTTCCAGCCGCTCTTCCCCAAGCCTGGAGCTGCCTGGGGTTGGGGTGACCCAAGTGTGAGGCTCAGCACTTGGCTTGGTCGATCCCCATCCCGTTGGTCTCAGATCCATGGATCCAACCTGTCCTGATGCCCCTGCAGAGCCTCCTGCCCTCCAGCCATGGATCTGTTCCCAGATCCCTCTGCAGACCCTTCCTGCCCCCCTAAAGCTTTTTTTGGGGGGGTCTTTTCATGGAATCGCTGGGTTGGAAAAGGCTTTGGAGAGCATGGAGTCCAACCAGCCCTGCCTCCTACTGGGTCAACCCTGAGCAACTCATCCAACCATCCCTGTCTCCCTGTCTCCTACTGAATCCAACCCTGAGCAACTCATCCACTCGGCTTTTGAACCCCTCCAGGGATGGGGGCTCCATCACCGCCCTGAGCAGCCACTGCCAGGGCCTGAGAGCCCTTTCCATAGAATCATAGAACAACCAGGTTGGAAGAGACCCATCGGATCATCGAGTCCAACCATTCCTATCAAACACTAAAACATGTCCCTCAAGACCTCATCCACCCGTCCCTTAAACACCTCCAGGGAAGGGGAATCAACCACCTCCCTGGGCAGCCTATTCCAATGCCCAATGACCCTTTCCATGAAAAACCTCCTCCTAATCTCCAGCCTAAATCTCCCCTGGTGGAGCTTGAGGCCATTCCCTCTTGTCCTGTCCCCTGTCCCTTGGGAGAAGAGCCCAGCTCCCTCCTCTCCACAACCTCCTTTCAGGTAGTTGTAGAGAGCAATGACTAAGGGTCTGTTCAATCCCTTTGACGTGGGAGCATGTTTGTGTCTCCCGAATTCCAGGGCTACCAGGGGCTGGTGGACGGAGGCGACAACATCAAGGAGGCCACGTGGGAGAGCGTCTCCATGATGCTGCAGCTGGTGAGCGGAGGCCGCAGGGCTTCTTGTTGTTGTTGTGGTGTAACCCAACGCCGCGGCACTGGGGTCAAGACTGAAAATAACCCGAAACCGGAGCTGGGAGGGTGAAGGATCCAGATGGTAACCTGAGGGGGTCCTACAGGGGGGTACGGTCATCGGCAGCGCCCGCTGCCAGGACTTCCGGACGCGCGAGGGACGCTTGAAGGCAGCTCGGAACCTGGTGAAACGAGGGATCACCAACCTCTGCGTCATCGGTGGTGATGGGAGCCTCACCGGAGCCGACACCTTCCGCGCCGAGTGGAGCAGCCTCCTGGCCGATCTGGTGAAGGGGGGTACGTGCGCCTGGCCCCCAGGGCCACAGAAAAAGGGCATTTGGGACCAAAATCAGATCCTGTTAACAGCCCATCCCATTACAGTGGATCCCTAGGGAAGATCCCATCACAGCCAATATCATTATAGATGAAGCCAATAGCCAATCCCATCACAGCCGATCCCTAGAGCAGATCCCATTACAGCCAATCCCATCACAGCCAATCCCCAGAGCAGATCCCACCACAACTCATCCCTACAGCAGATCCCATCACAGCCCAGCCCATCACAGCCAATCCCCTAGAGCAGATCCTACAACTGATCCCTAGAGCAGATCCCATTACAGCCAATCCCATCACAGCCAATCCCTAAAGCAGATCCCACCACATCCAATCCCTGCATCCAAACCCATTAACAGCCCATTCCCAGAGCAGATCCCATCACATCCAATCCCTGCATCCAAACCCATCACAGCCCATTCCCAGAGCAGATCCCACCACAGCCAATCCCTGCATCCAAACCCGTCACAGCCCATTCCCAGAGCAGATCCCATACAGCCGATCCCTACAGCAGATCCCACCACAGCCAATCCCTGCATCCAAACCCGTCACAGCCCATTCCCAGAGCAGATCCCATCACAGTTGATCCCTCCAGCCGATCCCATTGCAGCTGGGAGGTTAGTGCCAGTGTTTGATCCCCTCAGGATGGTTTCGGGGGGACACAGAGGGGAAAAGCTCCCTAGATCCCCTGCAGCTGATGCCCAGAGCAGGTTGGGGGACGGTCTTGGGGGGGGATCCAGAGGGACACGGGGTTTCCCCGACACTGCGGCAGGCGGGATCACGGCGGAGGAGGCGAAGAAGTCGAGTTACCTCAACATCGTGGGCATGGTGGGCTCCATCGACAACGACTTCTGCGGCACCGACATGACCATCGGCACCGACTCGGCACTGCACCGCATCATGGAGATCGTGGACGCCATCACCACCACGGCCCAGAGGTGACCAGGGGAATCCCATCCCGGCATCCCCGATGCCCCAGGGGAACCTGCTCCACCTCACCATGGGGGTGAAACTCCTCTCTCTCTCTCTCTCTCTCTCAACAGCCACCAGCGAACCTTTGTGCTGGAGGTGATGGGTCGTCACTGCGGGTATGTCATAGAATCATAGAGTCATAGAACGACCAGGTTGGAAGAGACCCATCGGATCATTGAGTCCAACCATTCCTATCAAACACTAACCCATGTCCCTCAGGACCTCGTCTACCTGTGCCTTAAACACCTCCAGGGAAGGGGAATCAACCACCTCCCTGGGCAGCCTATTCCAATGCCCAATGACCCTTTCTGTGAAAAACCTCCTCCTAATCTCCAGCCTAAATCTGCCCTGGTGGAGCTTGAGGCCATTCCCTCTTGTCCTGTCCCCTGTCCCTTGGGAGAAGAGCCCAGCTCCCTCCTCTCTACAACCTCCTTTCAGGTACTTGTAGAGAGTAATGAGGTCTCCTCTCAGCCTCCTCTTCTCTAGGCTAAACCCCACCCAGCTGTCTCAGCCGCTCCTCATAGGGCCTGTTCTCCAGCCCCTTCACCAGCTTCGTGGCTCTTCTCTGGACTCTCTCCAGAGCCTCAACATCCTTCTTGTGCTGAGGGGCCCACAACTGAACACAGGATTCAAGGAGTGGCCTCACCAGTGCTGAGTCCAGAGGGAGAAGAACCTCCCTGGCCCTGCTGGTCACACCATTTCTGATCCAAGCCAGGATGCCATTGGCCTTCTTGGCCCCCTGGGCACACTGCTGCCTCATGGTCAGTCGCTGTCGACCAACACCCCCAGGTCCCTCTCCTCCTGGCAGTTTTCTAGACAGACTTCTCCCAGTCTGGAGCTCTGCTCAGGGTTGTTGTGCCCCAAGTGCAGGAGGCGGCATTTGGCCGTGTTAAACCTCATCCCATTGGACTCAGCCCATGGATCCAGCCTGTTTAGGTCCCTTTGCAGAGCCTCCCGACCCTCCAGCAGATCCACACTTCCACACACCTTAGTGTTATCTGCAAACTTGCTCAGGGAGCCCTCGATGCCTTCACCCAGGTCATTGATGAAGACATTGACCAGGGCTGGACCCAGCACTGAGCCCTGGGGAACCCCACCTGTCACTGGCCTCCAGCTGGATTTAACCCCATTTCCCACCACTCTCTGGGCCCTCCATCCAGCCAGTTTTCCACCCAGAAGAGTGTCCCTGTCCCACCATCCCGATCCACCTCCTGGTAATGAAAGTTGGGAAAAAAAAAAAACCCTAAACAGCCTTTTTTTTCTCCCCCAATTCCAGCTACTTGGCGCTCATCACCGCGTTGGCCTGCGGTGCCGACTGGGTCTTCATCCCGGAGTCTCCCCCTGAGGATGACTGGGAAGATCACTTGTGCCGGAGGCTGACGGAGGTAGGATGAGCTCCGGCGGGTGCCTCGTCCCCGATCCTTGTCCCCGATCCTTGTCCCCATCAACACCTCCTGCTCTCTCCCCCAAGACCCGCGTGGGCGGCTCGAGGTTGAACATCATCATTGTGGCCGAAGGCGCCATCGACAAGCACGGCAAGGCCATCACCTCTGACGACATCAAAAACGTGAGCCGGGAGGGGAAGGAGAAGCCCTTTGGGTTTTTCCTGGCCCTCTCCAGCCCCGGATCCAAGTGCCAACCTGCTTTTGCAGCTGGTGGTGAAGCGTCTGGGATACGACACCCGAGTCACCATCCTGGGCCACGTCCAGCGTGGTGGGACACCCTCCGCCTTCGACCGCATCCTGGTAGGGAGCTCCTTCCCAGCGGGATCCTGGGGGAGAGGGGATCCAGAGGAGGTGACATCCTAGAGTTTAGCCTAGAGAAGAGGAGGCTGAGAGGAGACCTCATTACTCTCTATAACTACCTGAAAGGAGGTTGTGGAGAGGAGGGAGCTGGGCTCTTCTCCCAAGGGACAGGGGACAGGACAAGAGGGAATGGCCTCAAGCTCCACCAGGGGAGATTTAGGCTGGAGATTAGGAGGAAGTATTTCCCAGAAAGGGTCATTGGGCATTGGAACAGGCTGCCCAGGGAGGGGGTTGACTCACCTTCCCTGGAGGTGTTTAAGGGACGGGTGGATGAGGTCCTGAGAGACATGGGTTAGTGTTTGATGGGAATGGTTTGACTCGATGATCCGATGGGTCTCCTCCAACCTGGTGATTCTATGATTCTCTGATTCTAAGTGAGACCAGCAGGGGGAGGGAGGGGATTCTCGACTTCTGCTCTGGTGCAGACCCACACCTGGAGCCCTGTGGCCAGTTCTGGAGCCGCCAACCTCAGAAGGCAATGGAACTGTTGAAACTGTTCCAGAGGAGGCCACAGAGATGATCTGAGGGCTCCTGTCCTGCTCTGGGAGGACAGGCTGAGAGAGTTGGGGTTGTTCAGCCTGGAGAAGTCACTTCCAGTATGGAAAGGAGCTCCAGGAAAGCTGGGGAGGGACCTTTTACAAGGGTCTGGAGTGATAGGATGAGGGGGAATGGCCTTAAATTGGAAGGGGGGAGAGTTAGATCACGGAATCATAGATGAGGTCCTGAGGGACATGGTTTAATGTTTGATAGGAATGGTTGGACTTGATGATCCGATGGGTCTCTTCCAACCTGGTTGTTCTATGATTCCATGATTCTATGATCCCTGTCCCCACAGGGCAGCCGGATGGGCGTGGAAGCCGTCATGGCTCTGCTGGAGGGCACCCCCGACACCCCTGCCTGCGTCGTCAGCCTCTCGGGCAACCAGGCTGTGCGCCTGCCCCTCATGGAGTGTGTCCAAGTGGTGAGTTGGGACAGGACAGTTTCTCCTGGAGAAGAGGAGGCTGAGGGGAGACCTCATTGCTCTCTGCAACTCCCTGAGAGGAGGTTGTGGAGAGGAGGGAGCTGGGCTCTTCTCCCAAGGGACAGAGGACAGGATGAGAGGGAATGGCCTCAAGCTCCACCAGGGGAGGGTCAGGATGGACATCAGGAAAAAATATTTCATGGAAAGGGTGATTGGACAGTGTCAGAGGCTGCCCAGGGAGGGGGTTGAGTCCCCTTCCATGGAAGGTTTAAGGGACGGGTGGACGAGGTGCTGAGGGACATGGGTTAGTGATTGATGGGAATTGTTGGACTCCATGATCTGGTGGGTCTCTTCCAACCTGGTGATTCTGTGATTCTCTAGTGTGGAGTAAACCCCATCCCACGTGGAGCAAACCTGTCTTAATGCCTCTCTGCTGCACAAACCCCATCTTGTGCCACACAAACCCATCTCCTGCCACACAAAACCCATCTCATGCCGCACAAACCCATCTCATGCCCCACAAAACTTGTCTGGTGCCGCACAAACCCATTTCCTGCCGCACAAAACCCATCTCATGCGGCACAAACCCATCTCGTGCCACACAAAACCCATCTCGTGCCACACAAAACCCATGTCCTGCCACACAAAACCCATCTCCTGCCACACAAACCCATCTCATGTGGCACAAACCCATCTCGTGCCACACAAACCCATCTCCTGCTGCACAAAACCCCTCTCGTGCCACACAAACCCTCCCTCCTCGCTCCCCACAGACCAAGGACGTGACGACAGCCATGAACGAGGGGCGCTTCGAGGAAGCCCTGAAGCTGCGGGGCCGGTGAGTGCCCGCACCCCATCATCCCTGGTGGGAAATTGGGGCTCCAGCACCCCCAGGGCTCCCACTCCCCCCATTTTGATAGGAATGGTTGGACTAGAAGATCCGATGGGTCTCTTCCAACCTGGTTGTTCTATGATTCTATGATTCTATCTTCCCTCCCCTTGCAGGAGCTTCCAGAACAACTGGAACGTGTACAAGCTGCTGGCGCACATCCGCCCTCCCTCCACCAAGGTATGGAAGCCGGGAGGGGGCGACGGGGACCCCCCTGAGCACCCCCAACACCTCCTTCCTCTCCGCAGAGCGGCTACACCCTGGCCGTGCTCAACGTGGGGGCTCCGGCCGCTGGCATGAACGCCGCCGTCCGCTCCACCGTCAGGATCGGCCTCATCCACGGCCACCGGATGCTGGCAGTGCACGACGGCTTCGAGGGGCTCGCCTACGGACAGGTATGACCCCGGAGGAACTGGGGGTGTAGCCCCAAATCACAGCCCAAGAGGGAAGGGGGATCCCCCAGGACATGGGGATGGGGATGCTGGACCCCCTGCCAAAGCCCAGCTCCACCGTGGAGCATCCCACCATCATCTTAACAGGAATGGTTGGACTAGATGATCCCATGGGTCTCTTCCAACCTGGTTGTTCTATGATTCTATGATTCTACAATTCTATCTTCCAACCCGGGGGGGCACCCCAAAAGGGCTCTGATCCGCTCACACTGAGGCGCCCGCACCCCAAAACTCCTTCTCTCTAGGTGGAAGAGATCGGCTGGGACAGGGTCGGCGGCTGGACAGGACTGGGAGGATCCAAACTGGGGACAAAGAGGTAACAATCCCACGCTGGGAAGCCCAAGGAGGGACGCCGGGTTGAAGCCTCCACACTGGGCAGGCTCAGCCAGAGAATCATAGAATAAGCAGGTTGGAAGAGACCCATCGGATCATGGAGTCCAACCATTCCTATCAAACACTAACCCAAGTCCCTCAGGACCTCGTCCACCCGTCCCTTAAACACCTCCAGGGATGGGGAATCAACCACCTCCCTGGGCAGCCTGTTCCAATGTCCAATGACCCCTTCCATGAAAAACTTCCTCCTAATCTCCAGCCTAAATCTCCCCTGGTGGAGCTTGAGGCCATTCCCTCTTGTACTGTCCCTTGGGAGAAGAGCCCAGCTCCCTCCTCTCCACAACCTCCTTTCAGGTAGTTGTAGATAAAGAGGTCTCCTCTCAGCCTCCTCTTCTCTAGGCTAAACCCCCCCAGCTCTCTCAGCTGCTCCTCATAGGGCCTGTTCTCCAGCCCCTTCACCAGCTTCGTTGCTCTTCTCTGGACTCGCTCCAGAGCCTCAACATCCTTCTTGTGCTGAGGGGCCCACAACTGAACACAGGATTCAAGGAGTGGCCTCACCAATGAATCTTCCACCTTCCCCAGGACCTTGCCCAAGAAGTACTTTGAGGAAATCAGCAAGAACATCAGCAGCTTTGGCATCCACGGGCTGATCATCATCGGTGGCTTCGAGGTGAGCAGGGAGGGATGCAGGGAAGGCAGGTGCCGGCACGGTGCTGGTGCTGGTACTGAAACCCCGCGTCCCGCTCCCTGCAGGCTTTCACAGGCAGCCTGGAGCTGATGGAAGGGAGAGCCAAGTTCGAGGAGCTCTGCATCCCACTCTGCGTCATCCCTGCCACCGTCTCCAACAACGTCCCTGGCTCCGACTTCAGCATCGGCGCAGACACCGCGCTCAACACCATCACCTCGGTACAGCCTCACCTCCCACTTCCAATTCCTTCTCCATTTCACAGCAGGCCCTTCGCTAAAATCATAGAATCATAGAATCATAGAACAACCAGGTTGGAAGGGCCTCAAGCTCCACCAAGGGAGGGCCAGGCTGGACATTAGGAAAAAGTTTTCCACAGAAAGGGTCATTGGGCAGTGGCAGAGCTGCCCAGGGAGAGGGCTGAGTCCCTTCCCTGGAGGGTTTAAGGGACGGGTGGACGAGGTGCTGAGGGACATGGGTTAGTGATTGATGGGAATGGTTGGACTCCATGATCCGATGAGTCTCTTCCAACCTGGTGATTCTATGATAATATTCACAGAGTCCTGGAATGGGTTGGGTTGGAAGGGAGCTCAAAGCTCAAAGGGACCTTAAAGATGATCCAGTGCCACCCCTGACCTGGGCAGGGACACCTCCCGCTGGCTCAGGGTTTCCAAGCCCCATCCAACCTGCCCTTTTTCCACCCCGATTCTCCCACCTCTGCAGACCTGCGACCGCATCAAGCAATCGGCAGCCGGGACCAAGCGCCGCGTCTTCATCATCGAGACGATGGGCGGCTACTGCGGCTACTTAGCCACCATGGCCGGGCTGGCAGCCGGCGCCGACGCCGCCTACATCTACGAGGATCCCTTCAGCATCCACGACCTGCAGGTTGGGGACCCCCTAGCAGCCTGTTTCCCCCACCTATTCCACAGCCCTGGAGCAGCAGGGGTTGTGTTTATTCCTGCTTCTGCACCTCGGTTTGTGCTCCTTGTAGATCAATGTGGAGCATTTGACGGAGAAGATGAAGACGACAGTGAAGAGGGGGCTGGTGCTCCGGTACGGTGCCGGGATAGGGTGGGATGGGGGGTGGTTGAGCCCAGACAGGGTCATTCCTCCCCTCGTGAGCTCAATTGACACAGTTTCTGTTATGGAAACTGTCACCTCCGGCCTGGAGAGGCTCACACTCTCCTGGGTGGGAAACTGGTTGGCTGGAGGGCCCAGAGTGGTGGAAAATGGACTTAAATCCAGCTGGAGGCCAGTGACAAGTGGTGTCCCCAGGGTTCAGTGCTGGGTCCTGTTCAATGTCTTCATCAATGACCTGGATGAAGGCATCGAGGGCTCCCTGAGCAAGTTTGCAGATGACACTAAGCTGGGTGGAATCTGCTGGAGGGTTGGGAGGCTCTAAAGGGATCAGAATAGGCTGGATCCATGAGCTGAGACCAACGGGATGAGGGTTAACAAGGCCAAATGGCAGATCTTGCCCTTGGGGCACAACAACCCTGAGCAGCTCCAGACTAGGAGAAGTCTGGCTGGAAAGTGCCTGGAGGAGAAGGACCTGGGGAGGTTGGTTGACGAGGAGGCAGCAGGGGCTCAGGTGGCCAAGAAAGCCAAGGGCATCTTGGCTTGGAGCACATATGGTGTGGCCAGCAGGGCCAGGGAGGTTCTTCTCCCTCTGGTGAGACCAAACCTCGAATCCTGTGTTCAGTTGTGGGCCCTTCAGCACAAGAAGGATGTTGAGGCAGTGGAGTAGTGCAGAAAAGAGCAACGAAGCTTGGGGAAGGGGCTGGAGAAGATGAGGAGCATCTGAGAGAGCTGGGGGGGGTTTAACCTGGAGAAGAGATCATCCAACCTGGTGATTGGATGATTCTCCTGGTGCAGGAACGAGCGCTGCAACGACAACTACACCACGGACTTCATCTACAACCTGTACTCGGAGGAAGGGAAAGGCATCTTCGACTGCCGCAAGAACGTCCTGGGACACATGCAGCAGGTCGGGACCTTCGCCAAGCAACGGGAAGGCAGCTCCCGGGGAAGGGGCTGCGAGCTGGGAGACCCTCGTCTTCCTCACAACCTCCTCATCCCGTGACTTTTCCGGCACAGGGTGGCACCCCGACCCCCTTCGATAGGAACTTCGGCACTAAAATGGGTGCCAAGGCGGTGGCTTGGATCACCGGGAAGATCAAGGAATGTACCCGGCACGGTGAGGAGGGGGTTTCTCTGCCATGTTTCCGAAGGTAGGGGGTAGGGTGCACAGTCCTGAAAAGCAGCAGCCATGACCCTGCAAGGAAGGGTCTCTTCTCCCAAGTGACAGGGGACAGGACGAGAGGGAATGGCCTCAAGCTCCACCAGGGGAGATTTAGGCTGGAGATTAGGAGGAAGTTTTTCCCAGAAAGGATCATTGGGCATTGGAACAGGCTGCCCAGGGAGGTGGTTGATTCCCCTTCCCTGGAGGTGTTTAAGGGACGGGTGGATGAGGTCCTGAGGGACTTGGTTTAGTGTTTGATAGGAATGGTTGGACTAGAAGATCCGAATGGTCTCTTCCAACCTGGTTGTTCTATGATTCTATGAAGGGGGAACCCCCAGAATGGGGAATCCTGGGATGGGGGTGCCCTTCCTGACCCCGATCCACCACAGTTCACCAAAAGGAAACCTCAGCCCTTTCCTTCCGCTCCCACCTTTCGACGCCAACAGCTCAGGGCTGCCCTGCAAATTCTCGGGGGGCTGCTTTCTCCTCTCAGAGGCCTTCAAAAATGCTCATCCTGCTTTCCACTATCCCTGGCAGGTCGGATCTTCGCCAACACGGCCGACTCGGCTTGTCTGCTGGGCATGCGGAAGCGCAGCCTCGTCTTCCAACCCATCACCGAGCTCAAGGAGCAGACCGACTTCGAGTAAGCGCTTTCCTCCTCCTCCTCCTCCTCCTTCTCCTTTTTCCCAGCCCTGACACTGTCCCCCAGCCCCGAAGAAAAAAGAAATAGGGGTTGGGAACACTGTTTCCATCCAGGATCATCACACGACCTCATTACTCTCTCCAACTACCTGAAGGGAGGTTGTGGAGAGGAGGGAGCTGAGCTCTTCTCCCAAGGGACAGGGGACAGGACGAGAGGGAATGGCCTCAAGCTCCACCAGGGGAGATTTAGGCTAGAGATTAGGAGGAAGTTTTTCCCAGAAAGGGTCATTGGAACAGGCTGCCCAGGGAGGTGGTTGATTCTCCTTCCCTGGAGGTGTTTAAGGGACGGGTGGATGAGGTGCTGAGGGACTTGGTTTAGTGTTTGATAGGAATGGTTGGACTAGAAGATCCGAGGGGTCTCTTCCAGCCTGGTTGTTCTATGATTCTATGATCTCTCTCTCTCTCCCCACCAGGCACCGCATCCCCAAGGAGCAGTGGTGGCTGAAGCTTCGCCCCATCCTGAAGATCCTGGCCAAGTACAACATCGAGCTGGACACCTCGGAGAAAGCTCACCTGGAGCACGTCACCCGCAAGAACGTCTTGCTCGAGTCCCACATTTAAGAGGCGACGGCTGGAACAGCCTCTCCCACCACCTCGGCCTCTCCCATCACCTCAGAATGTGTCCTCTCCCACCACCTGGGCCTCTCCCACCACCTTGGAATGTGTCCTCACATCACTCTGCTCACAGGAGCAGCACCTCCCTGTCCTGAGGTCACCCACTGCCTCAGGCTTCTGCAAGCAGAGGGTTTCCTCAGAATCAGTTTGGGGTTGGTTTAGGTATTTTATGGGGTTTTTCCCCATAGAATCATAGAATCACCAGGTTGGAAGAGACCCACCGGATCATCAAGTCCAACCATTCCTATTAACACTAACCCACGTCCCTCAGCACCTCATCTACCTGTGCCTTAAACACCTCCAGGGAAGGGGAATCAACCACCTCCCTGGGCAGCCTATTCCAATGCCCAATGACCCTCTGGGTGAAAAACTTCCTCCTAATCTCTAGCCTAAATCTCCCCTGGTGGAGCTTGAGGCCATTCCCTCTCGTCCTGTCCCCTGTCCCTTGGGAGAAGAGCCCAGCTCCCTCCTCTCTACAACCTCCTCTCAGGTAGCTGTAGAGAGCAATGAGGTCTCCTCTCAGCCTCCTCTTTTCTCTAGGCTAAACCCCCCCAGCTCTCTCAGCCATTCCTCATAAATCCTGTTCTCCAGCCCCTTCCCCAGCTTTGTCCCTCTTCTCTGGACACATCCTTTGTGATCCTTCATTTGGGAGAATTGTCCCAAGAAGAAAAGATTCACAGTGAGAAGGGGAGAGAAATCCTGTTCTGCATAGAGGGGGGTCTAGTGTCATCGCTGTATCCTCCCTGATATTTGAGAGGGGAAATGTAGCTATTCAAGGTGCGTATACACTGAAACTGAAATTGAGAGGAGTGGTTGGACTCGATGACCCTGTGGGTCTTTTCCAACCTGGTGATTCAGTGTGTGATTCTGTGTGAAACCACGAGGACTGAGAGCAGGTCTCAGGCCATAGGGAGACCCTGCTGAAAAGCCATTTCCCAAGTCCTGGGGCAGGACGTGGTGATCAAAATTGAGTCCCCGGGGCAGGCACTGCTTTCATCTTAAAAATTCAGAATTCAAGATGCTTCAATAAACAACGCTCGCTCGTGGTGGCGAATGGGAATCGTGCTCCGACCGCTGTTTCATAGAATCATAGAACAACCAGGTTGGAAGAGACCCATCGGATCATTGAGTCCAACCATTCCTATCAAACACTAACCCATGTCCCTCAGGATCTCATCCACCCGTCCCTTAAACACCTCCAGGGAAGGGGAATCAACCTGTTCCAATTCCGTGAAAAACTTCCTCCTAATCTCCAGCCTAAATCTCCCCTGGAGGAGCTTGAGGCCATTCCCTCTCGTCCTGTCCCCTGTCCCTTGGGAGAAGAGCCCAGCTCCCTCCTCTCCACAACCTCCTTTCAGGGAGTTGGAGAGAGTAATGAGGTCTCCTCTCAGCCTCCTCAGTTTCTAAACTCCTAAGTTTCGTCTTAAAAATTCAGACTTCGAGATGCTTCAATAAACTTAACCCTCGCTCGTGGTGGCGAATGGGAATCGTGCTCCGACCCTGTGGTATTTAGCCCTCCGGGACGGCGACCGCGGCTCCCACAGCCCTTCACACATCCCCTGCACTCACTCCTGCTTCCCAGACGCTCTTTCCCAAGCCTGGAGCTCCCTGGGGTTGGGGTGACCCAAGGGTAGGACCCGGCGCTGAGCCTGGTTGAGTCCCATCCCATTGGATCTGATGGATCCGGCCTGTGCCGATCACCCCAGAGACCCTCTTGGGCCTCCGGGAGCTTAACACTCGCTTTCAGTTGAGTGTCATCCACAAAGTGACTGAGGGAACACTTGATCCCTTCATCCAGATCACGGATAAAGACACTGAAGAGAACCAGATCCAACCTGGAGCCCTGGGACTGGTCTCCGACTGGATTTAACTCCATTCCCCATCGCTCTCGGGGCCTGGCCATGCGGCCAGGCCCCGAGAGCGATGGGGAATGGAGTTAAAAGAGAGTTTTTCACCTTCTTCTGCACCGATTTATCTTAAAAATGATGAATAAGAAGGAAAAACTACCCTTTTTGAGCAGACAAGGGAGGTCCCACGTCCCCGTGACAGGCAGAGGTGTCGCTTTTTCCATCCCACAGCAACCTGCGCATCCAACCCTTCCTCTCCTTTCAAGGAACGAGGGTTTCCCTGCTTTCCCGCAAAGGCTGCCCTTTCCCCGAGGCAAATAAAAAAGGGGATAAAAGCAGCTTAATCCAAGAGCTGGGGATATAATTTGCCATTAAAGCTGAGACGGAGGGAAAAGGGGGAGCGGGAGGAACGGCCGAGTGGGCAGAGAGACGGAGCCCGATGCCGGAGAGGCCTCGTTGCCCGACACCAGAGCAAGAACAGAGCAGGATGCAAACCAAAGTGGCAACTGGGAAGAGCCAAATTGAAGCCGTGAGTCCAAATTGAAGGCTCAACCTCCCTCCCGTGAGGAAGGGAAGAAGAGCCAGAAGGGCCTCGGCGGCCATTTTGCAGCTTAGCTGAGGAGCAAGACGTATTCCTTGAGGCAGGTGGGAAGGGGCAGCTGTTTCACGGCCTCTGGGAGGAATCGCATGCCCAGGCTGCGCCGCACGGCGTAACGCGACAGCGTCTGGAGGCTGCCGGGCGTCGAGCAGAGCGAGGTGAGCTTCTGGCAGAGCTGCCGGTCCCGGGCCACCTCCCAGGGCATGCTGCCGTTCTTGCGCAGCTCGAAGTGTCCGATGGCTCGGTGGAGGAGCTCGAAGCAGGAGACTTCCCGTTCCGTCCGCAAGCCGCGAGCCAGCAGAGCCACCAGACGCGACATGGGGGTCTGGCCTTTCAAATTGACCACCCTCACCTCAGCGCCAAAGTCCAGTAGGATGCTGACGCTCTCCAGGTTGCCCTTCATGGCCGCCCAGCTCAAGGGGGTGTCCTCGTTGTAGTCGCGGGCGTTGACCGAGGCGCCGTTCTCCAGCAGCGAGCGCACGCACTCCGCGTTGTTCTTGAAGGCCGCCCAGTGCAAGGGGGTGTCCCTGTTGCCGTCCAGCGCGTTGGGGTTGGCTCCGTACTCCAGGAGGATTTCCACGCAGGTCTCGTCCTTCTCCGCCGCGTAGTGAAGGGCTGCGCGGCTGTAGCCGTCCAGGGCGTTGACCTTATAGAATCAGAGAATCACCAGGTTGGAAGAGACCCACTGGGTCAGAGTCCAACCATTCTCATCAATCACTAACCCATGTCCCTCAGCACCCTGTCCACTCGTCCCTTAAACCCTCCAGGGAAGGGGAATCAACCACCTCCCTCTTCCAGCACCCAATGACCCTTTCCAGGAAATATTCCATCCTGATGCCCATCCTGAGCCTCCCCTGGTGGAGCTTGAGGCCATTCCCTCTCGTCCTGTCCCTTGGGAGAAGAGCCCAGCTCCCTCCTCTCCACAACCTCCTCTCAGGTAGTTGTAGAGCGTAATGAGGTCTCCCCTCAGCCTCCTCTTCTCCAGGAGAAAATCCAGCTCTCTCAGTCGCTCCTCTTCTTCTCCAGCCCCTTCCCCAGCCTCGTTGCTCTTCTCTGGACTTGCTCCAGAGCCTCAACATCCTTCTTGTGCTGAGGGGCCCACAACTGAACACAGGATTCAAGGAGCGGCCTCACCAGTGCTGAGTCCAGAGGGAGAATCACCTCCCTGGCCCTGCTGGTCACACCATTTCTGAAACAAGACAGAATTTCACTCCCCACCAAGACAATAAACCCTCATCCTGCTATATTTTGCCCTGCAAGGGGGCACAAAACCGGCACCACTTCAAACTCCCACCTCAAATCCCAGTTGTTTCTCAGCAGCCGTCGCCGCCTCCCAATCCCCAGCCCCTTTTCTGAGGGATTTTGGCCTTTTGAAAGTTCAGTTCTGGGCCCCTCAGCACAAGAAGGATGTTGAGGCTCTGGAGTGAGTCCAGAGAAGAGCCACGAAGCTGGTGAAGGGGCTGGAGAACAGGCCTTATGAGGAGTGGCTGAGAGAGCTGGGGGGGTTTATCCTGGAGAAGAGGAGGCTGAGAGGAGACCTCATTGCTCTCTCCAACTCCCTGAAAGGAGGTTGTGGAGAGGAGGGAGCTGGGCTCTTCTCCCAAGGGACAGGGGACAGGACAAGAGGGAATGGCCTCAAGCTCCACCAGGGGAGATTTAGGCTGGAGATTAGGAGGAAGTTTTTCACGGAAAGGGTCATTGGGCATTGGTTGGACTCGATGATCCGATGGGTCTCTTCCAACCTGCTTGTTCTATGATTCTATGAAAGTGTTTTTTGTTCCTGAAGCATCTTTACCTCTGCTCCCCTCTGCAGCAGGAGCTCCACGCAGTCGGCATCAGCCACCATGCAGGCACAGTGCAGCGGTTTCAGGGTTCCATGCATGCAGTTGACGTCCGCACCCTGCGAGAAACCACAGCCAGGATGAACCAACCCACTCCCTCTCCACGCTCAAGCCTGATGCACCTCGATAGGAATTGTTAGAAAAGGTTTATTAACAGATTATCAAGTGTTCAGGCTCCCACAGGAGCCCTGGGGGGTTGTTTTAAGGCCGAGCACCACAGTTCCTCCCTGGCAGGCAGAGGTGCTTAGATGATTATAGAATCATAGAATCATAGAATCACCAGGTTGGAAGAGACCCATCGGATCATCGAGTCCAACCATTCCCATCAAACACTAAACCATGTCCCTCAGCACCTCATGTACCTGTCCCTTAAACCCTTCCAGGGAAGGCGAATCACCCCCTCCCTGGGCAGCCTCTCCCAGTGCCCAATGACCCTTTCCATGGAAATTTTTTTACTAAATGTTCAGCCTGAACCTCCCCTGGTGGAGCTTGAGGCCATTCCCTCTTGTCCTGTCCCCTGTCCCTTGGGAGAAGAGCCCAGCTCCCTCCTCTCCACAACCTCCTCTCAGGTAGTTGTCGATAAAGAGGTCTCCCCTCAGCCTCCTCTTCTCCAGGATAAACAACCCCAGCTCTCTCAGCCGCTCCTCATAAGGCCTGTTCTCCAGCCCCTTCACCAGCTTCGTTGCTCTTCTCTGGACTCTCTCCAGAGCCT
Source organism: Coccyzus lansbergi (assembly GCA_033558105.1). Taxonomy (NCBI): domain Eukaryota; kingdom Metazoa; phylum Chordata; class Aves; order Cuculiformes; family Coccyzidae; genus Coccyzus; species Coccyzus lansbergi. The sequence goes on from JAUMJK010002461.1 coordinate 55,256, forward strand.
CAACATCCTTCTTGTGCTGAGGGGCCCACAACTGAACACAGGTTTCAAGGAGCAGCCTCCCCAGTGCTGAGCAGAGAACTCTATCAAGCTCACACAGGCCTCAGTGAAGCCTCAGGAGAGCTGGGACGTGTTACCCCCCATGGAATCACCACGGGAAGGGGCCCAGTGGGAAAACCAGCCAGGAAAGGCACTTTGCCAGCTCCCACTGAGCTCCCCCTCACGAGGGGCTGAGAGAGCTGGGGGGGGTTATCCTGGAGAAGAGGAGGCTGAGAGGAGACCTCATTACTCTCTACAATTACCTGAGAGGAGGTTGTGGAGAGGAGGGAGCTGGGCTCTTCTCCCAAGGGACAGGGGACAGGATGAGAGGGAATGGCCTCAAGCTCCACCAGGGGAGATTTAGGCTAGAGATTAGGAGGAAGTTTTTCACACAGAGGGTCATTGGGCGTTGGAATAGGCTGCCCAGGGAGGGGGTTGATTCCCCTTCCCTGGAGGTGTTTAAGGGACGGGTGGATGAGGTGCTGAGGGACATGGGTCAGTGACTGATGGGAATGGCTGGACTCCATGATCCACTGAGTCTTCTCCAACCTGGTGATTCTCTGATTCTCTCCCAGCCCAAGGCAGCTCAGGCCTCGCTTTTCCCACCGGCCAAGGGGAGGGGGAGGGGGGTGCGGGGCTCACCCTGGCGATGAGATCCTCGACGCTGCCGCGGTGGAAGGAGCCGATGGCGGCGATGGTGCGGATGAGGCTCTCAGACAGCGAGTACTTGCTCTGGATGCTCTGCATGACGTACCACATGGCAGGGGCCGCTTCGCCCCATGCCCCGGGAGGCCTAACCCGGGGGGAGAGGAGGTGTGGTCGGGGCGGGGGGGGGGGGGGGGGGGGGGGTACCGGGTGGCTTCGGGAGGTCCCGGAGCAGCGACTGCTGCGACCCAACGGAACCAACCGCCACCCGGGAGTGACGGGTAGGCGCGCGGTGGCGCAGGCGCGGGACCGGAAGCCGCGCCCACTTCGCTACCCTTATCCAATCAGCGTGTGGAGTCCCTCTAGGCTACGCCCCCTCGTCGCGAGCCACC